>ML872719.1:0-13398 GCA_009831015.1 Picea engelmannii
GATTTTCCAATTTTAGTTGAATAGGTGAATATCCCAGTGTAGGTTTCCACATACACTCCCATGTTTTCTTAGGAAAAACATTTACTTCAAACCCTAAATCTAATATGATGTCGCCCATGTTAAATTCTCCAATATTTGCATTCAATATGAACTCCCTATTTTTTCTTGTCTTCCTATGGACATGATTTAATTTCTTCTTTTCTAGATGTATCTCTTCTCCAGAATCACATTTTTCTAACAAACCTTGTAACATTTGTATAGATGATTTATCATTCAATAACTTTAAGCAAGACCCCAAAAAATTTCTTAGATTACTTACTTTTATTGAAGACTGATCTTTGCTAGTATCATCAAATAGATTTGGCATATCATATATTGGTACATCATCTCATGGCTTTGTACCTGAAGTAGAATCAATATTCTCCTACAAAATCTCTTGTATAGCCTCCTTGAATGTCTCATTTTCCTTCCACGAATCAAAATGTTGTTGAGGTGTTGTATTCTTCCAGACCCACTAGTGTTGGTTCTGGTCTTGTTTTTTTACATATTCTCCTGTCTTGGTTTCACCTCAAGTAACTTTATTGATTTTCTTCCCATCATCTTCTCTAGTTTATGTTGCAACCCATTGAACATTCTGGTTATTATGATTTCTCTTTTCTTATATCTTTATCAGAAGTGTCAGACAATATTATGTATAATGATATGTTGTGCTACAATAAATATATGTCGTATTTGTTTGTGGACAATCTCTTGCAAATTTTCCAAGTTTTTGACAATTGTTACAAGTTACTGGTCCTCTACCTCCTCCAAATCCTCTTCCTCCACAACCTCCTCCTTTGAATCCTCCTCTATTGCCTTGACTATCTCTGCGTGGTGTATTATATTGTGGTACTTGGTTATACTGAGGTGGCATTGCTAACTGTTGTGCATTATTATACTAGGGTGGCACTACAAATTGTTGTGCATTATTATACTACGATGGCACTGCAAATTGTTGCGCATTATTATATTATGGTGTAACGAAAAAATGATGCATGTTATTATACTACTGTGCAGGTGGACCTATCATAGGTTCTGTTAGCACTAGAAGTCAACTCTGGATTGCGGAAGAAGTAATCTTGATACCCATCAGTTTTATATGTCACAATGAATGAATAAGGGTGGTCGAATGGGTGCAGACCCAAGAGAATATCACTTTAACTTGGAATCTTAGACCAAGCAAAACATAAGCAAGTGAGGTCTTGATCTAATGCCAGTTAGGAAGTTGAGCTTAAAATGAGCAGAGGGAAGACTTGGTGAGAAAATGTAAGAGTTTGTTATGGACATCCGGTCTTCCAGCAACCTAAGGAAGAAAAGATTCAAGAACAAGATCCTATTGGACCCAAAGTTTCATACATTGAGATATGCCTAAACGACATAGTTATAATAGCACGATGATCAAACCTACATCACAATGCTACTGTAACAACTTGAATGGATCCTCTAATTCTAAGCTACATAGTGTAAGAGGGAAAAGATAACACGGGAAAGTGATTAAAACTGGTGAAAATATTGCAGTGATCAAACCTACATCACAACAACATAACTACCCTCAACTGGATCCTCCAATTCCGAGTGTTTTAACATAGTTTTTTACAGAGATAAAAAAAAAAAGATGACTTTTATTAAACAAGAAGTCTCAAATACAGGTGCATAACCAGAGGAACCAGTGCTTCCTCAAAACTTTACAATACGTGAGCCTAGCTCAACCATCGACGATGCTTACAAAATATCAAAATTGAGTATAAATACTCGGAACTCATCATGGCCCTCAGGGATATGATCGGACCATTGCATTCAAAGATTTGTGTTTCTTCCTTCTCTTGTTAGACTGCACATGTTTTCCTCTGTCATACGTGAAAGTAAAACAGTATGGACTTTGCAGGAAAAACCATTTATAGAGGATCTCTAGGCTGTTAGCTAGCCACCACGACCATCCTTTCTTGCTTTCCTTTAATGGCATGAAATGAGGCTTCAACCACCACCCCCTATTTCCATTAACTGCCTTCATTGGGATCGAGATGAGTTCTGACATCCATGAATACCTCAGGCGATGCTCTGACTTCTTCAAATCAATCTTGGTGCTTCGAGCCCTGCTGCTCTTCTTATGTAATCAATACATGCACTTTCGACCCTTTGGCGCAAATCCTTTCCATCATTCCACACGACCTTGAACCATGATCCTGTGCTTATCCCCTATAACATTTCGGGACTTTGCATATCGGGAGTTCTCACTCCCCTTGATTCACAACATCGTGATGCCTGAAATCGCGAAATGGTCATATCCAAATCGACAATCAGATCTGCTCTAAAATTGACTACCAAGATTGCTTCCCCAAAGACCCCACGTCACCAGCTCTACGTGACAGGTGCTAATCTTCTTCCTGGATCTGCACACCATAGGGCCACGGGCTATGACCTTGTGCCCAAACTTTGAGCGCTTCGCGATTTCACGTGTCAGAAGATTGCGTTGTGCTCCATGCTTGAACCTTTGATATGTGAAATCGTGATTTCGCATTATCTACCGCCATGTGCCCCTCTTCTTTAGACATCCTAGATCAAATTTTCATTGTGGGACCAAGTACCATCGACACTCCTGGGAAGACTTTTCTTTTGCCCGGATCCTGCACCACGCGTCCCCTGGAATGGATGGCCTAGATTATTTCACGATTTCTCATGTTGCGAGCTTTCAAGACTCACCATCCTACTTTCCCGACTCACGAAATCGAGAAAAGATGGCCCAACAGTCCAGATCTCTCCCTTGATCAATGGATGCGATATTTTCGCAATTTTGTGTTTTGGGACTCTCTGATGTGATCGACTCTCGACCTCCCGATTCGTGAAATCGCGACTATGTTGATCGTGCACCACATGTCCCTTTAAAATGAACAGCCCAGATATCACGATTTCGGGCCTTGGTCTGATGCTAAAATTTGCGCAACTCTATAATCATGATCGCCCGATGGTCGTCGATCTAATTTATCTGATGGATCTGATGGCTAAGACTGAGCCTGTGCTTGATGGATTTTCACCAACCAGGTATGTTCGTGCCTTTTCATAATCGTTCCTCGACTTTGGAACAAAATGCATATGGTGGGTTTTTAAACCCCTTTTCTTGCATTTGGCTACCCAATGGCCAACTTCAAAGGAAAAGCATCCCCTTGCAAGAATAAGTTCTAACAGGTTCATCTGGCATCCTATATGCATCTGAGGTCCTCTCCTTCATCATTTCCAATGTTCTAAAATCCTTGTCTTCATGTCCTACAGACTTGCAGAAATTGCAGAATCTGTTCTTAGGAATTGTTTGATACTTTTGCATGATGGGACAATGATAGGGATCATGTCCATGTGTTCTGCATATTTCACACCATGGTACTCCTATAGGTAAAGGATTTGGCAATCCTGCTCCGAAGTACTGCACAAATTTTGTGCAATCATTATTATGATGTCCTTTTGTTCTGCATAAAGTACACCAAACAACTTTTCTTTTCTCCTTTCCTTTGTTCTAATTCAACTGAAATGACATATTTTTTATATCTTCTCTCAACTCTTCTACAGATGCATTTGTATGTTTATACCGATTTTCTTCGAATTAAAAGGCTCCTTAGGGAGCCTCTTCCTGAGTCTTGAAATTTTGTCGCCTCAATGAGTACTTAAGATGTGACAATAATGAGTTAATAAATAAGTTCCTATGTTGTGTATCTGTGATGGGGTATTTTAACTTACCTTTCAATCGCTTGAACTTATGGTCAATATCCTAAACTGACTCTCTTGACTTTTGTTTAATTTATATCATTTCATTCATGTATTGATCCTCTGAATTTGGTCATTGTAATTCATTGATTAATTCCTTCTTCATTTCTGCCATGGTTGTAGGTACTCATTGTGGGTTGTTTACTATGAGGCCCATATACCAGTCCAGTGCGCGGTCTCTAAATCTAATTGAAAGTTGTGCTACTTTTGTATCTTCATCTGTGATCTGTTTGGCTTCCCAAATCTTCTCATAAATGAATAAATGCTTCTTTGGGTCTTCCGACCCTTCTCCATGAAACTCTAGTAACTGAATAGATGGATCTTGTCCTGCCATTGTAAATTTTTTGTACCTCCTCCACGTGGTGTAGATAACTGACTATTGTTAGTTGAATTTGTACTTCCACTTGAATTTCCACTGGACCCTCGTCCTACTAAAAGCCTTCTCCTATTGATTTTTAGTTGTATAAATGCTTCTTTCTCTTCATATGTCTTATTCGCACATGGGGTTGTGGGTTCCACACTAATTCTGATCTGGAATGGAGAGCCTTCTTCTACGTCGGACCCTTGACCTCTAGTTTTTCTTTCATATGTGGTGCACATGATTTCCTCAATATTCCCCATAGCATGAAGATCCTTTTCCTCCTCTTCATCATTGTCCAAGCCCTTTCGCTCAATTATTACCCTTTTTTTCCTATTGATCTTATACTAGTAGGGTCTTTCATTGCACGTCGTTCCCACTCTTTCCATTATTTCCTTTGTTTTTTCTTCATCCATCATAATAGGGTCCATTTCTTCCTTCTTCTAACCTCTATCCAGGTCATTCTCCATATCTCAGTTCATCCTTAGTGCTTCCTCCAGTTTCCCCATACGCGCAAAGTGAATTAGTTGTTTGAATCCATTTTCATCACTCCTTTATCATGCAGTAAAATCTTGATCGACATATAAAGTGATCTAATGTATATTCCTCTTTCACCCTTTAGAAAATCGTCCTCTACAATAGTGTAAGACTTTGCAGTATCGACTGTGTTAGCAATCAAAAACGCACTGGCATTTTTGAAAGAATGATGCCTAATCTTGTAAGGAAAATTTGACTAGCTTCCCTAGCTCCAAATCCAAATCTAATTGCACCATTGGAAATATTATGATCTGTAGATGTCGATCGACTATTGGAGCATGCAAAACGGACATTCCACGGCTGAGAAAATTGATTTTTTCCAAGGCAGTTTATTTCTGTAAAATCTCCCTTTTCGGTGATTTAGGTGAATAGGACGACTGTTCATTAACCACCGAAAGCTGTGCTTTCGGTGGTTAATTCACCTAGAAGCTTTCCAAGTAACCACCGAAAGCCTGTCATGTTCAGAAAAATCAAGTTTTTACACAAATCAAGTTTTTTCGAGTTGAAAAGGTTTGCAATCTTTTCTAATGAACATCTAATGAATTATCAAAGCAAATCCAACAGTTAGTTTTGACAGATTGTGGAAAAAGGAGGTGTTTCAAAGGTGTTTGATATCTTTAACCAAGACAGAAAATCAAGACACTTTTCCACCTCAAAAAATTCGAATTTAGCTTATCTGGAGAGTCATCATTTAGCCTTGGGAGGCTGTTCTGCACTACACCAACAATCAACAGAGAGAAATCTGGGATTGGCCTCATTTTGGGGAAGCATCCCACTTCTTTTGCAACTGAATTTTGAGTTACTATTTTTAGTATATCTGATCCTTGTTTTTAGGATCCCATAACTACTTTTGTAAAGTTATAAAGCTTAGGATAGAAGACAAACAAAGGGTTCGATTTTGGGTTCTACATGCTGCTACTGTAAGAGAGACTTATTCTTATTATATGAAACATTGCAAGCTTCCTTCAGTTGTGTTGTCAGACTTCTTCTTTTTTGTTCTCTGATATCTTATGAGTGAATGTTATTTATTGATGCTTATTCAATCTACATGTGACTGTCATCTCACTAATTGATTGATTAGGTTGAGAATCATAAGTTATTTCCTTAGTTCTTAAACCCATTGTGCTTGTTTTATATGAGTATAATCTGGTTCAATAGTTATCTTCTCTACCGTTTAATCAAACCTTGTCTAACTACATTACTAGAAGGCCTTGTGAGATTTTATATCTCTAGACAGTCTTGAAAACACAGTCCAATACCTAGATATTCATCTTGATCCAAAAACCACATCATTATTAAGAAAATATTTCCCAAAAAGAGTTAGTTACCAGGCATCTCTGACTTACAGCCTAGGAGAGTTTCCTGGAGTGATAACAAATTGGCGTCGTTGTCGGGGAGAGGATATTGAAGCTCAACTTCCTTGGGAGACGACATAGATTCAGCTTTGATGATAGACAAAGCCTGGACATTATTTCGGTTGTAATTATCTATCCGACGACTCCATGAAGGACAAATTCAGTGGCGATTCCATGAAGGACGGATCTGTTGACGACTCCACTGGTATATAAATGAATCAAATCTTAGCAAAGAGGTATGCGTTCTGCAATTTCTCAAGTATTGTTGGTTTCCCTAATCTAGTGCCTAGTAGAGATGAATGGGAAAATAGCCTTCCCAAATTTCGAGGTGAAGAGTGGGAAGTACCAGCTGAACATTTGCTGGATTTCCATGACTTCATTGACTGGCTTGAAATTGTACATGAAGATGTTCAAATCAAGCTCTTCAAATTTTCATTAGAGGGGATTTCTCTTGACTGGTGTCAGTCTCTTCCAAGTGCAAGTGTCAGCTCTTTGGCTGATTTTCACACTGCTTTTTATGTGTTTTGTGAAGATCATTTTCCAGCTGATCTTCTCTACCCTCAATGTTGTCATGAATTTCATTTGTTGAATGAGAAATCAGATAGTTATGTGAAATATGCTACAGTAGGAGATGCTTCTCATCATGAACAAGATATTGATGATCTATAGGATGATGACCATAGTATAGATGTTTTAAACAGTACACCAAATACATCCACTATCTTAGATTGTTATCAAGATCATATTGCCTCTTTTGAAAACTTAAAAAGTAAAGAGAAAATTGACAAGACAACAAGTGGCAGTTTCAGATATGCAGAGGATCATGAGGGCAACCTACAGTTTCAAGATTTGCAGAGACTGGAAATTTACAGCAGACATGAAGAAGAGAAAAAAGAATTAGATCAACAGTACATCATGCATGTTTCTTTGATCGAAGCTGAGCAATTTACAGCTGACATGGAGATCGGTGGAAGCCATCGGCAGTAGCATGTCAACCTTCAGTTGGAACAACTGCTTAAAGAGGTATTCCTTGGCGTTTTTAATGACCCTATCGCTGATTATTTAGAATTTATGAACAGCATAAATGTCAAAATATATCCTTCAGAAGAAGGATGGTTCTGTTATCCTTTTAAAATGCATTTCTGCATTCTGGGCATTCCTTTACTTTTTGGGTCCAGATCAAGGAGGTTATCAGAAAATCATTCCCTGACATGGCTTCATTGGAAGCATGACTTCACTTAATAAGAGCCAGTACTGTTGGTTTAGATGTAGGAGTAGATAGAAAAATAAGCTCGTCCTACGAGCATGTAGATCGCTTTCAGTCATTGTTGAATAAGAAAGCAGCAGAGGCTTCCAGAGGGCTTCGAGATGAGAAGTCATAAGGTGCAATGCAGGTAGATGAGGGTCCAGGTCTTGTCAAACAAGATGATGTTACAGAAGTCATAAGTGGGTGGATAGAGGTGAAAGAAATGGATATAGATATTAGCGATCTCAGGGCAATTGAAAACAAAAAATTCACCTGCAGGGCAACTTTGGAGACCTAACTCTGGAAAGGGGGATTGCTACAAGACAACTCCAGTAAAAAACAATATTCCTGAACGCACAAAGAGCTCAATATCTGTGATTTCTCCTGGCCAACAGTTTGTTGATGGGGCGTACAGTCCCTCCAATATTGGGACATGGAGTTCACCAGATGCCAACAATCCTCACATTGCTAGAGGCATTAAGGGATTCATAGAGTGGCCAAGGGGGTATCCAAAAGAACAATTTAAAAGCCAAGCTTTTGGAAGCAAAGATGGAAAGCCAAAAAACCCAGCTAAGACATGTTTTAAAACAAAGGCACTAGGAACTACAATTTTCTAGAGAGGAACACTGGATGTGCCTTTTTCATGGGTGGTGTTATTCATCATAAGAAAGAATAGGTCTTTAACAAGGCCGATGTTGTTGTCAACTCAGGATTATTATTGATGGTTGTTATGGGCCTACTTTTCCCAGCTGTGTTGCACTTTACACACACAAAATTGCATGTTGGACGATCAGGATTAGCCCTTTCAAGGTTTAGCAGCTATGTTATTCTTGTAGCATATGTATTCTACCTTATCTTCTAGCTGAAGAGTCACAGAAATCTTTATGACCCCATAGATCAGACTCAGGGAGAGAATGGAGGAGTTACAGATGAAGAGGAAGTTGTTGTGATAACACGTTGGGAAGCAATATCATGGCTTTCTATCCTGACTGCTTGGATTTCTTTTCTCTCAGGATATCTTGTAAATTCCATAGAGGGGGCATCTGAGTCTTGGAATATGCTAGTTTCTTTTATAAGTGTGATTCTTCTACCAATTGTTGGGAATGTTGCAGAGCATGCAAGTGCTATAATGTTTGCTATGAAAGATAAGCTGGACATCTCACTAGGTGTTGCGATTGGATCTTCAACACAAATAGAAATGTTTGTGATTCCCTTTTGTGTGGTGGTTGGTTGGATCATGGGAAATTCCATGGATTTAAACTTTCAACTTTTTGAGACTGCTACACTATTTATTACAGTCATTGTGGTAGCATTTTTGCTTCAGGAAGGTACATCAAACTATTTCAAAGGATTTAAAAAATGGAGTTATTCAAGAAGGGAACTCAACATGCTCAAGAACTCAACTGGATCTGCACTAACTGGTGCCACGGGAGGGTTCAATGCCCATGCATCCAATATTGTGTATGCTATATTTATTGCGACCGACCTAGATCCTGTCCAAAACGTTGAGAGCTCTCATTACATTACAATGATGGAGGCTTCCAATGGTGGCAAGGATCTGCATATATCAGTCACAATGCCTTGTATTGAGGTCTGGGAGTGATGGTGTTGACGAAGAGGATCAAGATCAGAGTGAGGGCATTAATATTGATGAAGTTGTTGATACAAAGCTCCAGGCACATGTGAATAAAAGGCCTTTGAATGCAGATTAAGAAAGGCCCATCATCTTCAAAGGAAACTGACAACGCAAATGTTGTATCCACGGAATCATCACCCTTAAAGCTACAGATGCATCTTCATCCGTTGGTAGAGTTTACAAAACGCGTCTAAAAACTGCTTCTGACAATGAGAATGCCAAATCTTCTGGATGCCCAAAAACACCAACGAGAGATAACATAAATTCGGCATCTCCTTCAAGTCTGCTTCTAGTTATATCAGATAGTGACTCTGAGTAAGCCAACGATCATATGCCTTCCTGAGACGAACTTCAATTGCTTGAAACTTGCTGTCCTCGCAATTTTCTCTTTCTCCTGATCATTCGATGGAAAATTTGAAAGGAACCAAGACACCTGGCAATGAAAAAATCGGCAAAGAGAATCAGAACCAAATTATAAGGTGAAAGTTTAGTGAATAAAAGCTGGGATGGTTGAGCATATTCAGGGACAAGCAATCGGTCCTATTTCAAAGGAATCGCTCAATACTATCAGAGCTTTTCAAGGTGGTGCAGTTTTGGGCTTCACCTAAGTTCAAATTTCTTCATTGCTCTACTAATTTGTATTTTGAACTGTGGAAAAGATCTAACTTCCTAAAAGCTACATTGCACAAAAGAAACCTTTTGGAAACTTTTATGTTCCAAAAAGAAAAAACCATTATTGTGTAAGCAGTCTATATGTGGCAATGATGTTGTATATATGAAGTATTAAAGGCTATGCAATAATGATCTATACAAAGCTGGCTGCAGATTTCTGGTACATCGACAAATACAGGTGATCATAAAGAAGGCCTCTTTTCTTGGGGAATTAAAGCAGATTAGCACTCTTGTTAATCCTTTCAGAACAAGGAGATGGCTTTCAAAATCTCTCTTGCGTATGAATCCAAGACCCCATTTTGAAGGATGGCATTCAAGGAGCACATGGAAGCATGTTTTATGTCTCAATCTAGCAGGCAACAAAGGTCAGGTGTTGATCAGATTACCAGCTTTGTTTTGGGGGCTGGCATTGACTGAAAAGGTAGATTGTATGACAGGGCCATCTATCGAGGAAAGCCTTATTGCGACAGGGCTTCAAAGTTTTATAAATATGGGTGCTCTATTTGCTTCTGTTGTTTGCACCATCCATAGTAATTGGGACAGTTGCAGAGGAAGCCAACATACATGTTCGCTCTCTTTGGTTAACTGTAGGTGATTTAGATCTAGACAGCGACAGCAGGACCCTAAGAAATTGACACTCTTGTCTTGTTTCTCTCATGCTAATTGGAAACTTGGTGACTGGTGTTTGCTTCCCACCTATGCAAAATTTTCCACATCGGTAATTGATAACATGGAGGACATTGCATCAGATGGAACAAAAAAAAAAAACAGTTAAAGAGAATTAAAGAGAATGACAGATTGAAATCAAATTCTGGAAGCACCGGTGATGATAAAATCTGCAGAAACCTTGTGAAATGTGATCAACAAGAGAGCACGAAGAGCATTCTATCAAGCTTGCTTTTGCCCAAAGGAAATCCTGGCTTGGAAGACCTTGCTCAGAAGCAGAGCTTTTGGTAGTCAACGTTTTCAATATTTTGTCTCTTTAACTACCAAAAGCGCAGAAACAGGGCAGAATGCTACAATTTTTTCACAGGTCCGAGTTTTATTTTCCCAAATGCCTTGAGGGTGGATTATAATGATGAAACATAATTAATTGCATCAGTAGCAAAGTTCTATTTTTGTGTTTGAGGTGTTTTGGCCAGGTGAAAATTAAGTTAAATGAGACTTCTATGGAAGGAGAGTTGCAAACTGAAACCCATCAGGAGGAGATTACAAGTTTAGTAAGAGAGAAAGGAGCTTCATCTAAGAAGCCCTAAAGTCATTTACAAACATGCAGGTAATCAGAATTTTGATATTTTGATTTTTGAAATACTTCTATTTTTTGGAGGTTTAGGCGAGCCCTCTAGTGCTCATTAACCACCGAAAAGAAGTGCTTTCGGTGGATAAGGTGCTTAAATCCAAATACTGTTAACCACAGAAAGTTGTTTTAACCAGAATATTCAAAATTCTACCCAGATTCGAGATATTCAAGTTGGAATGATGTGAAATCTTCTGGGATAGGATGATTATGAATTACCAAATCAAGCCTAAACATTATTCTTGAAAAAGAAAGTCAAAAAGAAGTTTTTTTACTATATTTGGTCATTTTTAAAGGGCAAAATATCAGGAATCAGAAGACACATCACCCAACTCGAACTTCATCTTCAGGATATCATGATCAAAGCACATCTGCGAGCCTTGGAAGGCTATCTGCACCTATCAGAAGATCTAAAAATGATTTGTATCTGAAGCTGCTGCTGTATTGATACATGATCCAGAAAAGGTTTACATAGACATGGTTGCAACCGGTAACACCCTCCGTTGGTGGCTTCATAGCCTGAGTTTTTATTAGTATTGTAGACTTATCTGTGGCTTCTTTATGATCGTTCACACAATTCAGTGGAACTTTGGTTTACTATAGTTCTTGATCCTGCTTCTATACCTTATGAAAATGCTAGTGGTGGTGCAGCTTGGTTTCCTCATTATGTTTCTGGAAGGCTGAAATATGCAATTGGTGAAAATCCTCATTTCTCTCCTAATCGTGGAAGATAGTCATGGTGGATGTGCCTGTTGACCTCATACTGAGAATTGGAAGCGTTGTAAGCAGAGAGAGGAGCTTCGTCTAGCAAACCCTGAGGTCTTTGTACTCTTGCAGGTAATTGAGATTCATTAAGTTTTGATTTTTGGGCAAGTTTCTGTTTTCAGTGGTTTAGGCGAGCCTGTGTGTGCTCATGAACCACCGAAAAGGCTGGATGAATCCATGGCCCAATACTAAATGCACAAGGTCTTCCAGGTTCTTGGAGACCTCACAGGGAGGTATCCATCCCAGTTGGAGCCAAATGTTAGCAATCAAAAATGCACTGGCATTTTTGAAAGAATGATGCCTAATCTTGTAAGGAAAATTTGACTAGCTTCCCTTGCTCCAAATCCAAATATGATTGCACCATTGGAAATCTTATGATTTGTAGATGTCGATCGACTATTGGAGCATGCAAAACGGACATTCCACGGCTGAGAAAATTGATTTTTTCCAAGGCAATTTATTTCTGTAAAATCTCCCTTTTCGGTGGTTTAGGCGAATAGGACGACTGTTCATTAACCACCGAAAGCTGCGCTTTCGGTGGTTAATTCACCCAGAAGCTTTCCAAGTAACCACCGAAACCCTGTCATGTTCAGAAAAATCAAGTTTTTACACAGATCAAGTTTTTTCGAGTTGAAAAGGTTTGCAATCTTTTCTAATGAACATCTAATGAATTATCAAAGCAAATCCAACAGTTAGTTTTGACAGATTGTGGAAAAATGAGGTGTTTCAAAGGTGTTTGATATCTTTAACCAAGACAGAAAATCAAGACACTTTGCCACCTCAGCAGATTCGAATTTAGCTTATCTGGAGAGTCATCATTTAGCCTTGGGAGGCTGTTCTGCACTACACCAACAATCAACAAAGAGAAATCTGGGATTGGCCTCATTTTGGGGAAGCATCCCACTTCTTTTGCAACTGAATTTTGAGTTACTATTTTTAGTATATCTGATCCTTGTTTTTAGGATCCCATAACTACTTTTGTAAAGTTATAAAGCTTAGGATAGAAGACAAACAAAGGGTTCGATTTTGGGTTCTACATGCTGCTATTGTAAGAGAGACTTATTCTTATTATATGAAACATTGCAAGCTTCCTTTAGTTGTGTTGTCAGACTTCTTCTTTTCTGTTCTCAGATATCTTATGAGTGAATGTTCTTTATTGATGCTTATTCAATTTGCATGTGACTGTCATCTCACTAATTGATTGATTAAGTTGAGAATCATAAGTTATTTCCTTAGTTCTTAAACCCATTGTGCTTGTTTTATATGAATATAATCTGGTTCAATAGCTATCTTTTCTACCGTTTAATCAAACCTTGTCTAACTACATTACTAGAAGGCCTTGTGAGATTTTATATCTCTAGACAGTCTTGAAAACACAGTCCAGTACCTAGATATTCATCTTGATCCAAAAACCACATCATTATTAAGAAAATATTTCCCAAAAAGAGTTAGTTACCAGGCATCTCCGACTTACAGCCTAGGAGAGTTTCCTGGAGTGATAACAAAACTCAGTAATAAATCCTGCAACAATGTTGTCTAATAAGAAATCCACTACGTGCTTGAATTTATTATTGATTGACTATATCCACAACTTGCCACCTTACCCTTAGTTACAACTCATGTATTTTTCTTCAAAAATAGTCTCATAAATCATCTAAGTATTAGCTCCTAAGCTCTCAACAAAACTCATATCAAAACTAACTCATGAACTCTTTACTCACTAACTAGATTAAATCTCCT
>ML872720.1:8359-19493 GCA_009831015.1 Picea engelmannii
GAGTTCTTTACCTCTTGAGTCCCCGATCACCGATGAGCTCTCTGCCCAGCCTTAGCCCCTCCTGGCTATGCCCTAGTCCTCATGAATACTTTCCATAAGATCACAGCCTTATATCCTCCTATCGGGGTTTTGGACTTAAAAATACCGATGAGCTCTCTTTCCCGCTAGCCCTCTCGGCTAAGCTCGTGGTCCATGTGACCTCTATCTCACAAGACCGCAACCTTGTCTCCCATCGGGGTTTTGAGCATTGCAATGTAGAAATGCAAAAACAATTTGTCCTCGGAATCCCTGATATCCTGATATGACGTCAGCTTCCGCTAGTCCTCTAGGCTAGACCTTTTGGGTCCATACGACCTCCCCCTATATGACCGCAGTCATACTCCTATCGAGGCTTCAGGGTTTCTAATGCGAAAATGCATTGGCCCACAGGACTCCCGATTCCTCGAATCCTGAATCCCCACTATGCTGACAGCTGGCCCCTTAAACGACACTTTCCACTTCTCTGATATGCTGACAACTGGTTCCCACAATGGCGCTTTCCCCTTGTCGGGGTTTTGGGCTTTCCAATACCGAAACTCACATGTCCCTTGGACTCGCGATCCTCCGATTCCTGATACGCTTTGGCCTTAGCCCTTCTTGGCTATGCTCTAGTCCACGCGACCACCTTTCATATGACCGCAGTCATATATTCTTGTCGGGGTTTCGGGATTTCCAATGCCGAAACGAGTATGTCCATGGGACTTGCGAAATGTCGATCCCTGATTTGTCGATGGAAAACCTCCTGTCGGGCCTTCCCCTGATGGCTCTGATTTTTGCCATGCATCCTCTCCAAATGGATGGTTCAGATCTCCTCTCAGGATTTCGAGACTTTTGAGGTCCCTACCTTTTCGACTTCAGGAACTCCGATTTCCCAATAGCCAATATACCGACTCTCTGTGGATTTCTGACACCTGTCTCCCCAAACAGAGGGCTCAGATTTGTGTCAGGGTTTTAAACATGGACTTCCTTGATATCTTGTCCACGGGAATGCCGATATCTTGACTCTCGATGTTTCTATCTCCGCCATGTGTCTCCACCAATGGACGGTCCATATCGCTACGGTGTTTCGAGACTTGAAGTGTCTCGGTTTTCTCCACTTCGAGAATCTTGATTTCTCGATGACTGCTATACCGATGACTATGCCTCTCGTCGAGACTTCTCCTCTGTTGTTCATGAAGGCTTATCCTCCTCGCAATTCTCTACAGATCCGACGATTGTCGGGTCTCCGAATAAAGATCCAATGGTCCAGATCCGTTCTTCCTGTGTGCTTACTCCAGAGGCTAAACTTCTTGCACCTTCACCCGATCCAACGGCTGACGGGTTCTTCACTCTAGATCTGACGGCTGTCGTTTCTCCTCCCGAGCTTCTGCGCACTTTCTTCCTACAATTGGAATAATTTCCAGTTCTCAAAGGTCTCAACCTTTGTCTTCCTTCTCCTCTATGAACTCCTCACTCTGAGTTCTCAACTGTGCGTGTAAAAACACTGTTCCTCCTGAGCTTTTACTCCCAAATCCTCAAAGGATTCTTTGACTACTGCACTCCTTGCAGAGTCCTCACACGCACATGCAGGTGCTATCTCTCTTGAGCTTTTCTTGTAGCTTCAACCTCCACAGAAACTCGACCTTGTTCCTTTCTCCCACAGATGGAGAATGTTTGGATGCCCTCCTGGCTCCTTTTTCTCCAACAACCTCTTGTTGAGCTTTCAGGGTGTTCAGTAACCAAGTGAAGATCCCTAAGTGGATTCTTCCTTCAAATCACAGAACTCAAGAGAGTTCTCTTCTCTTCTGTGCCTGTCTGTACACTGTCTCACTGCCCACCTGGCAGAGTGTCTTCTTCCATAACTTCAAGCAATAAAGTCTCCTTCTTGTGCACCTATGCACCCGCTCAATGCCCACCTAGTAGAGCTCTCAGAATCCTCGGCGATTCTGGTTCTTCTCCGAACTCACAGCAGAGTCCTTCTTCTGTGCACCCCTTGCACCTACTCAATGCCCACCTGGAAGAGCTTCACAGAATCCTTAGTGATTCTGGCTTCTGTCTGAACTCACAATAGAGTTCCTCCCACTGCTCCTTGTGTCTGTGCTCAATGCCCACTTGGAAGAGCCTTTACAGAATCCACAGCAGAATTCCGTCTGCAACTGTGTCTCTCATACACAACCTTTCCGCAAAGGTGTTCAGCAACCTTGAGGTCTTACTCTGAGTTGTTGACTTCAGTTCTTGTGCCGCAACACGTCTTTCTCTGAACCCACAAAATTCAGAAGTGCATCCTCTGTGCATGGCTATCAGAACCCGCAGCGTTCTGCCACACCCTCCTGGTGTGAAGCCTCAAAGACCTTCACCTAAAATCAAGCACACTCCTGCAAATGCACAACTACAGTATACATCTACAGCATAAAAGAACACTCACAGACATTCACATAACACAGAATAATGCAGGAAAAACTGCTCTTTGTATTAAATATGGCAAATGTCTGTATTTACAATGTGTTCCTGAGCATGGCCTGTAACAAGGTCTCGAATCTTCCCTCTTCTGCTCTCTATATGTAGAACTCTACTCATCTCAACTTCCACTGCTACAAAATGAGATATGAAAATCTCTTTTACCTGAGGGGGCTCTTCGAGCTCTTCCCTCCAACCTACCTACCCTATTCAATTATATTGAATGGGCTGTCTAGTCCAGCATCTGGATCTAGATCTCAGCCATACAAACATTAATGGCCGATATTATCTACATCCTACACAAAGGCACGACTTCCCAGCTCAACATCTTAAACATTTAAATTACATTCAATTCAGAATTAAAAGATGAGGGTTGGGCCTCTCTTCATCTTGAATGCACGCGCTTGACGTGGCTGGCTGGATGACGTGGAGAGATGCTCCTGCATCAAACTCCTCAGCTGCAAAATCATTAGCTCCTTCTCATGAGCTTCCCCTCTCAGCTGTTGGAAATCCTCCTGGATCCCAAACAAATATATGGAGCTTCCCATCTGCTCCATTATGTTGCTGCTTCTGCGTTGTTGTTGTTGTTGCTGCTTCGTTCTTCCTGTTCAGCCTCTCCTTGCTAACAATATCTGTTGATCGGATCATTAGCTCCATGATCTCTTCGATCACTTCGTCCAGCTGCTCCCATGGTTGGCTCTTCTCATGCAGTCTCCTCAGCTGCAAATTTTTTTGGCACCTGAGCAGATCATCATGATCCCCCATGCTTTCTTCCTCAACTTGCAACCTCACCTGTTGGATGTGCACGCTCTGCACTTTCACCCTTCTCTCCAAGGTTTCAACCTATTACCACAGATCAGAAAAACAAATGCTTTCTTCCTCCTATCCTTCTTTTGCTTCAAACTCCCATGTTGCAGTCTCTTTAGTTTCTTGGCTAAAAATGTCAATCCATTCCTCAGAATGCTCGTCTTCTCCTTCTGCATTTTTTGCTGTCATCTCCAATGCTACAGCTCTTTCATCTTCTTGGCTGAAAGTAATGAGCCATTCCTCAGAATGCTCATCTTCTTCTTCTGCTTGGGCAGCTTCCAAAGTCTGCTCCAATTCTTCTTCTTCCCTGACAGTCACAACTCACTGTTCTGCTATTGTTGCTACATCTGTAACACAGACTTTTGCCTCCTCCTGGGAAATGGTAGGAATACTCCAATTCCCTCAATCATCAGAATTTATCTCATATCTTCCTCCTCTTTCAGCTGCACATGTTGATCCAAACTCATTTCTGAGCTCACCTTCTCTATCATCTCCTCAGGCTGATCAAAAATCACCTCTGAGTTTATGAGACTCTTAGACAGTCTCATCTACTCGATCAAATCCTCGGGCTGATCAAAATTCACCTGCTCATCCCTGCCCACCTGGAAATATGGGACGTCTCTGCTGCCCTCCTGGCAGACCATGGAATCAACTAATTCCATCTTTGTTTCCTTTCCCACCTGGAAAACTGGAAACCTTCTGTTGCCCTCCTGGCAGTCTTCGAGATCCCGCAGTGACCTCATACCATTGCCCAGCTGGCAATGTGAAATTCCTTGGCTTTCCTTATGACAGTCTTTGAGATCCCGCAATGATCTCACCTCATTGCCCACCTAGCAATCTGGAATTTCTTCTCTGCCCTCCTGGAAATGCTTGATATTCTCAACTGATCCCCTTTCATCCTCTTCACCGAGAAATTTTCCAGTCTCTGGTTCATATACTTGAACCATCTTCTTATCCTGCCGCATCTGTAGTTCGACCTTGTCTATTTCTTTCATTATATCAGCGAGCTCTCTATCCATATCTTTTTTTCTCCATAGCTCTGAGTTTTTCCTTCCAGCAAATCTATGGCCTTCAGTAGCCATGTTGTTGTCTCTGTCTGCTCTCCTACTTAACCTGCTGCTGTCACTCTGCACTAAGATTTCTACCAGCTTCATCCTGCAGTCTTGCCGACTGTCTACTTGATTGTTGCCTACCTGCAAACAAATCCTTACAGAGTCTCCAGCTTTCTGTCTTCTTTATCTTCTCTCCTTTGTTCACAATATACAAACAGAATCCCACTCTGGTACCACTTGATGTGTATCAGAGTGCTCTTTATCTCTTGCCTCTCTTGCCTGAAATATACAGACAAGAACAAAGCTCTGATACCACTTGATGTGTATCAGAGTTCTCTTTATCTGTTGCCTCTCTTTCCTGAAATATACAGACAATATCAAAGCTCTGATACCACTTGATGGCGTGACGCTCTCCTACATACCCCGCAAGGTCTCTGCACCTGACCTCCCGGTCTTAAGGATCATTCAATTTTCTCTACTGAGCCGAAGCGACTCTTTGGAATCCCAATGGAAACCCTGTGAAAACCCTGATCCACATGTCCTTTCTTCACCCGCATGGCCTTCTGCACATGACCACACTCTTTCCCTAATCTTAATTTCAGGTTTCGGGGTTTCATGTTCCCCGACGTCAAGAGTTATTTACCTCTTGAGTCCTCAATCACCGATGAGCTCTCTTCCCGGCCTTAGCCCCTCCTGGCTATGCCCTGGTCCTTGTGACCACTTTCCATAAGACCGCAGCCTTATATCCTCCTATCGGGGTTTTGGACTTAAAAATCCCTATGAGCTCTCTTTCCCGCTAGCCCTCCAAGCTAAGCTCGTGGTCCACGTGACCTCTATCTCACAAGACCACAACCATGTCTCCCATCGGGGTTTTGAGCATTGCAATGTCGAAATGCATAAACAATTTGTCCTTGGAATTCCCTATATCCCGATATGATGTCATCTTCCGCTAGTCCTCTGGGCTAGACCTTTTGGGTCCATATGACCTCCCCCTATATGACCGCAGTCATACTCCTATCGGGGCTTCGGGGTTTCTAATGAAAAAATGCATTGGCCCATGGGATTCCTGATTCCTCGAATCCCGACTCCCCGCTACGCTGACAACTAGCCCCTTAAATGACACTTTCCACTTCTCTGATATGCTGACAGTTGGTTCCCACAATGGCGCTTTCCCCTTGTCGGGGTTTCGGGCTTTCCAATACCAAAAATCACACGTCCCCTGGACTCGCGATCCTCCGATTCCCGATACACTTTGGCCTTATCCCTTTGTGGCTATGCTCTGGTCCATGTGACCACCTTTCATATGACCACAGTCATATATTCTTGTCAGGGTTTCGGGCTTTCCAATGTCGAAACACGTATGTCCACGGGACTCGCGAAATGTCGATCCCCAATTTGTTGATGGACGAACTCCTGTCGGGCCTTCCCCTGATGGCTCTGATTTATACCACGCATCCTCTCCAAATGGACGGTTCAGATCTCCACTCGGGATTTCGAGACTTTTCAGGTCCCGACCTTTTCGACTTCAGGAACTCTGATTTCCCAATAGCCAATATACCGACTCTCTGCGGATTTCTGACACCTGTCTCCCCAAACAGACGGCTCAGATTTGTGTCGGGGTTTTCAACATGGACTTCCACGATCTCTTGTCCATGGGAATGCCGATATCCTGACTCCCGATGCTTCAATCTCCGCCATGTGTCTCCACCAACGGACGGTCCAGATCGCTCTGGTGTTTCAAGACTTGAAGTGTCTCGATTTTCTCCACTTTGAGAATCCTGATTTCCCAATGAATGCTATCTCAATGACTACGCCTCTCGTCGGGACTTCACCTCTGTTGTTCACGAAGGCTTATCCCCCTCACAATTCTCTGCAGATCTGATGGTTGTCGAGTCTCTGAATCAAGATCCAACAGTCCAGATCCATTCTTCCTGTGCGCTTACTCCAGAGGCTAAACTCTGTGCACCTTCACCCGATCCAACGGTTGACGGGTTCTTCACTCTAGATCTGACAGCTGTCATTTCTCCCCCCGATATTCTGCACGCTTTCTTCCTACACTTGGAATAATTTCCAGTTCTCAAAGGTCTCAACCTTTGTCTTCCTTCTCCTCTGCGAACTCCTCAATCTGAGTTCTCAACTGTGCATGTAAAAACGCTGTTCCTCCTGAGCTTTTACTCCCTAATCCTCAAAGGATTATTTTACTACTGCACTCCTTGCAGAGTCCTCACATGCACACACAGGTGCTATCTCTCTTGAGATTTTCCTGTAGCTTCAACCTCCACAGAAACTCATCCTTGTTCCTTTCTCCCACAGATGGAGAATGTTTGGATGCCCTCCTCGCTCCTTTTTCTCTAGCAACCTCTTGCTGAGATTTCAGGGTGTTCAATAACCCTGTGAAGATTCCTCATTGGATTCTTCCTTCAAATCACAGAACTCAAGAGAGTTCTCTTCTCTTCTATGCCTGTCTACACACTATCTCACTGCCCACCTAGCAGAGTGTCGTCTTCCAGAACTTCTAGCAGTTCTGTCTCCTTCTTGTGCACCTATGCACCCGCTCAATGCCCACCTGGTAGAGCTCTCAGAATCCTTAGCGATTATGGTTCTTCTCTGAACTCACAGCAGATTCCTTCTTCTGTGCACCCCTTGCACCTGCTCAATGCCCACCTGACAGAGCTTCAGAGAATCCCTAGTGATTTTGGCTTCTATCTGAACTCACAATAGAGTTCCTCCCACTGCTCCTTGTGCATGTGCTCAATGCCCATTTGGCAGAGCCTTTACAAAATCCATAGCATAATTATGTCTGCAACTGTGTCTCTCATACACAACCTTGCCTCCAAGGTTTTCAACAACCTTGAGGTCTTACTCTGAGTTGTTGACTTCAGTTCTTGTGCTGCAACACGTCTTTGTCTGAACCCACAAAATTCAGAAGTGCATCCTTTGTGCATGGCTATCAGAACCCGCAGCATTCTACCACACCCTCCTGGTGTGAAGCCTCAAAGACCTTCACCTGAAATCAAACACACTCTTGCAAATTCACAACTACAGTATACATCTACAGCATAAAAGAACACTCACAAGCATTCACATAACACAGAATAATGCATGAAAAATTGTTCTTTGTATTAAATATGGCAAATGCCTGTATTTACAATGTGTTCCTGAGCACGGCCTGTATCAAGGTCTCGGCTCTTCCCTCTTCTTCTCTCTATACATAGAACTCTACTCATCTCAACTTCCACTGCTACAAAATGAGATATGAAAATCTCTTTTACCCGAGGGGGCTCTTCGAGCTCTTCCCTCCAACCTACCTACCCTATTCAATTACATTGAATGGGCTGTCTAGTCCACCATCTGGATCTAGATCTCAGCCATACAAACATTAATGGTCGATCTTATCTACAGCCTGCACAAATGCACGGCTTCCCATCTCAATAGCTTAAACATTTAAATTACATTCAATTCAGAATTAAAAGATGAGGGCTACGCCTCTCTTCATCTTGAATGCACGCGCTTGACGTGGCTGGCTAGCTAATGTGGAGAGATGCTCCTGCATCATTTCCCATCACCCATTTGTTGAGAATAGAACCAACATTTGAACATCAATCATGCTCAAACCTGTAAGCAGTGTCGAACAACAACATAAATATCAAAATAAGAACGAGATCTGATCCTCCAATCTACAAGGGGGTCCCACCTACTAGTATTATAGATATATCATTAGCTTATAATAATAGGCTTTAGCAATACTTTGTGGGAAAAAACCTCATTGCGATTTTAATCATCAACAAACTGGTGACTCCAAAGGGAAATTTGTTTCCAACATATTAGAACTTGGAACTCATGGTTTCGCGGGCCAATAAAAGAAGGACAAGAAGATATAACTAGTAAGATTATGCAACAGGGGGAAGTGAGTGGATTTAATGGAAAAATGACCGGGAATTTGGGAATCACTCATGAAAAGTGTTAAGTATGAGGGGGTTTACCACTGTGTGCATAATCGTTCAATCGAAATCGGCTCTTAACTTCAAGGAGAAAATTTATGGACTTTCTCTCTTAGATTCTCAAATGGATGAAGAAAAGGAAAGCAAAAGTGGGAGATAACAAAAAAAGAAAATTAGACAGCAGTGAAGCATATAGCAAATTCAAGTGCTTCCAGGGAAGCCTCATAACAACTGTCTAATCTTGATTTTTATTGACTAACAATATCTTGTACGAGTGTCATTGTGGAAGAATTGATCCGACATCTTATTCTTGATCAAAATCAATTAAAAGATGAAAAAGTAATAAAAATTATAACATAATTAAAATTGTGGAATTTTAAACAACAGAGATAAAATAACAAAAATGTAAAAGAAAAATGATTAAAATAAAAAATAAAAAATCAAACTATTGTAAAGACTTAATGAAAAATAGTGATAGAAAAGAAAGCATCCCTATACTACTAATATACATAAAATCCAAACAACGTTAGAACTTTTCACGTTGGTTCCACGTAATATTTCAAGTGAGAACCATTAGTGTTGTAGGTAAACAATCACTCCTCTAAATATTTTGGAATGTAAGAATTAGTACCCAAGACAAAAGTGATCTTGAAAGGGCCCAACCATAACACTTGAAAATCCGAGGTAATAATCGACCCTTTAACGCATACAATGAGATTGTCAAGGTAAATATGAATACTAATCAATTCATCAGTAGTTATTTTCATATGTTCTTTAAAAGCAGTACTTGCGTCAGGTAAGAAAAAAAGCATACGTTTATAAGTCATGGCACCCCAATTAGTGATAAGAGTGGTTTGATGAGACTCTTCCCTTTTTCTCTTGTTTTTATTGTAACCATAAAAAATGTCAAGTAAGGGCCTCATCTGTGACTTTACAACCTACTGCAGAGTCATTTCCATATTAGGGGGAGGGAAAGGTTTTTTCATACTAGCCTGATTGAATGTGCCAAAATTAATGCAGAAGCTAATATGATCAGTGGCCTTTGGAACATGTACAAATTTGAAAACCCATTCATAATACTTGACTCGAAAGATGATACCAACCTTCAAGATTTTTTCCAACCCCTTCCGAATAATTTCTTCTGGTGCAGGGTTAATAGGTATTTGTTTTTTCCTAACTGGTTTTATTTCTTCCTTGATGGGGATGGCATATTGTATAAGACCAGGATCAAAACCACGAAGACCCTCATAAGACCGAGAAAAAACATCTTGAATTTCACCAAGTAGCTTAGCAAACTTCATTTTCTCTTCATATGAACATTTGGCACCTATTTTAACATTCTTTGGATCCTCGAGTGTCGCAATGTTCAAGAAGATGGTTTCACACACTTTCCTTTTCATCTCCTCTTTCTTTTGTTTCTCTTTATTTCCTACATCACTCGATGAAAATGAACTCTCTAGAGGATTCAAGCCCTTAGGAATCTTGTTATCTTCTATTGATATAATTTCCTTTGGCTTAAAAGGTTCGTTTTGAATGAAAGCCCAAATTCTCTCATTGTTAGGGAAGACCTGCCAAGATTCTATATTTTCAGGGATATATGGACGATATAGAGATTGGAAAGTACAATCAGGTCTATGTGGAAAAAGTTGTCGAGTAGGAGAGGCTGCAAAAACAACTAACCGATCAGCCATTGAGTTTAATTCCCTCTTAACATGAGTGATGTTGAAATATAATAGGTTCGAGATAAGTGCCCAAATAATTTGTGTGCATCGTTTGATCAACTTGTTTCTAGGGAAGTATATCTTACGTACAAGGTTGACAACAAGCTCGGAGTCCCCAAAAACTGAAAGGTGACCATAGCCAAGATTATATGCATTTTCAATGCCTAGTAATAAATCTTTGAATTAAGTGACATTTTTTGTGAAAGAAAACTCCAACCTATGAGAAAAGTTATGGATTTTTCCTACAGAAGAAATCAAGACAATTCCAGCTCCATTTCCTTCATTTGGGCATGACCCATCAAAGTGCATGTGCCACATACCATCATCCAAATTGATTTGTTCAAAGGAAATGTTATCCTCCTCAGCAAAGATGGAATAAAATCTTAGGTCCTCTTCGATATAGTTTACATTAGGCTATGGGACAATCTCTATGTAAGGTGAAATCCTTCCCTCTCTAAGAACTATAATTTTTTTACCATTCTGGGGAACAAATAAATGTGTCTCGTTGAGTGAGAGGTATCCACCTATTAAATCTTTCCAATCTCTTCCCAAGATGATTGAGTAATTTCTTACTAGCATATCAATTACCTAAATAATAAGGGTTGTCCTTATTTCAGGGTGCACACATAAAACTAAGGTCACATATTTAATCTCACCTATGGTCGTTTGTTGTAGGATATTATATGAGACCATGCTTATGGAATTTTAATTTGTACAAGAAAATCCTAACTCTTCCATAATAATCTTCGCCATCACACTTGGGCCCGAACTACCATCAATAAGGCAACAATGGGTGATTTTATCCATAATGTTTACAGAAATATAAAAAGGGAGATTTTTTATAGGGTATCTAAAGTTATGTACACATGTTGGACACACCTACCACACTTAGATTGGGGGGGGTTGAATGAGTGTGGGGATCTTTTTCCCAAAACTTCCCTCTTACACAAAAACTCCTTAGTTAACATTCAAAATTTTCTCATTACTCATTGATGTCATTTATAATCAGTTAGATGTGAATACATATCAACAACATATCATCAACAAATCATCTCCAAAAGGAACACAAAGAACACAAGATGTATGTACAATGTTTAATTTTATTATGGACTTCAATCCGGGGGTTTGTCAGCAACAA
>WSFP011453743.1:0-19492 GCA_009831015.1 Picea engelmannii
AAATCGAGTAATAATTTTTCGTAAAATACACACTCACAGTAAAATTGGTTAAGAAAATGAGACTAGTATTAAAACCAAATAAGTAAACCAGGACCAAGTTCAAATACTAGTCTTTACACCACTATCGCCATTTATTGTAATCTTTTGTTTTAAGCTTTTTGCAAATGTCATACAGATTCACAGAATGTAGCCTCCTTTTTGTCCAAACTTCTCCCGGACATGATCTGGTGGACTGTTCAGTAAAAGCTAGCTCTCTATCTTAGAATCAAAATTGAAAAGGAAAAAATGGATTTAAAAAAATGATTTAATCAGAGAATTGATATTTTGTTTATGGGGTGAAAGAGCTCGAATAGAAATTTCCTTATCCATTTTGGTGTCTCGGATGAAATGTGTTGCGATACTTCAGTTTGATTTAAGCCCATGAAAAAAAGTTCATGAAGCCTAAAATGGGAAAATCCAGACAACAAAAACAATTCATTTCCACAAATCCTTCAATTCCAGCTATGACATGACGAAATGTTCAGTAGGGCAACACAATCACAAAAAACCCAAAAATAAATAAAAAAATCAAAATCAATCACAATTTAAAAGATGCATCAGTTCAAACCAGAAAGAAAGGGAATGCAGATCGGTGACAACCTCAACAAAATAGAGATTGAGTAGCCCATACAATAAACAATTAAAACAGGACCAGAGCATCGAAAGATGAACTAAATAAATGCTAACCTTATCAAATCGACGGGATTCGAGAGAAGCAATGCAGGATGACTTGAAAGGCATAAGCAGAGGAGCCCCCGTGTTCGACGCTAGGCGACAAAAAGCCTCCGAGGCAGCCTTTCTTGTGGCCCAATCGTTGCTCTGCAACGCTTCCTGCGCCGACGGAATGAGACCACTCAGCGCCTGCTGCGTCGACGCCCCTCCCGCCTCCACTATGCTTCCGACAACAGAAAACAACGCCGGTTTCCCCATGAAATTCTGATCCCCCAAAAGCTTCACAATCCTAGGCAGGAGCCTCTGAAGAAGCCCCGGCAACTGAGGATCTGCAGCGTTGTCAATGGCTCTCGAGAGGCACAAAGCAGAGCCCACTTGCAAATAACGATTCTGCTCGCCCAGAGCATCCATGAAAGGCTTCACGAACGCGGAAATCGACGAAGTCGTGCTCGCAATCCTCGACGCCATGACGCCGATTGAGTCGATGCAGGCGTCGCGGACATTGGAATCGGGGTCCTTGAGGCGATGAACAACGTTGTCCACCATTCTTGGCAGGTGGGACGACAACGAGCTGCCGTGGGTGTCGGCCATCGTGGCGAAGAGCCTCACGCATTCTTTTCTCACGGTGCTCTTCTGCTGCGAGTCGGTGTTGTAGAGACACGACAGGAAGGGACCGAAGCCATCCGAATTCAAGCTCCGGGCAACGCTCTCGAGCTCTTCTGAGGCAATCGAGTACGTGTCTCGATCAGATAGCTTGTTGATTGCTGCGATTACTCGCTGTCTGAGCTGGTGCGTTGCCTGCTGGTGACTCGCCTGCTTGCCATTGCTGCTGCTTCTGCTGGATCGCGTCTGCGCCATCCTTTGTTTCAGCACTGTCGATGGATGATGCCTTCTGAGCTTAAATCGATACTGTTAGCTTAAAGATTAGCCACTCCAGGCCCAGCTTAGCCTGGACTGTGTTTCGCAGGCAATGTATTTCGGGTTATCGAGGAAATGGGCATCAATTTTAAGGGGAACGGGTGCTTTTGCCTCATGGCGAGCAGGAACGCACAGAGCTTTGTATTCTCCCGGGCTGCATTAAGAGGTGCGTTTATCCGCGAAAACATTAAATCGAGCGCATCTTTACGCCATCGTATGGTTTCTATCTATCAGCTTGGACATCTGGACCGTAGCTAGCATCCTGATTTGCTCGGGCTCTGTAGTACTAAATCTTGCGCGGTTGGTCCCCATCGACGGATGAAAACACTCGTTCTTTTTCATCACGACCGTTGATTTCTCTGGGACGGGAAGTTATATCTCTTCCGAGTAACCCCTGATTTCTAGGAGTGGTCTCGGAAACGACCTATTTTCTTTATAAGTTTTTTTTTTTATATCTCTTGTAATTTCTGATTTCAAGGGTTGTATAATTGCATATTAAAGTATTATTTTTGTTTATTTAAAAAAAATCAAGTATCACAATTATTTTAATTTCAGTGTTTTTTTTAATATTTTAATTTAAACTTTTAAATAATGATAAATAATCTACTATTTTATAACTTATAAAATCTGCCCTCAGGGGTGTAGAGGGGTGTAGACTGATTGGCGAGTTCGATTCTCACCTGGATTTACTTGTGCTCCATGCTTGCGAACCGGTTGACCACATGTCACGCGAGTTTATAAAATTTGCTAATGAAAATTTTTGCTTTCGACAAATATTGTTTTTTATAATTTTTGACATTGAAGTGTGATGTTTTGCCTTCATTTCCATCAAAACATAAAATTTATGCTAGTGATATGTAACTTAATGGTTCAACGAATCATCATGGTTGTTAAGTGGCGTGGGGTTTTGCATTATTGTATTATACAATGTGAGTGGGTTTAATGGTTAAAAACATGTGTTTTCCTCCTTAAAGGTCATAGGTTCAAACTTGGATGGGGTAAGGTATGCATATCTCCATAGATTATGTAATAATGGTTCCCTCATCCCACAAACAAGGGGGTCTCATACGTCAATTTGACCTCTAGCTACACTGTGACTAAGGGTTAGCCCAAGTGATTATGAGTCAAACGTGAGACCTCTTATCTCCCCCCAAAGTTGGGGAGAACACGGGTTTGACTCTCTTGACTCTCTAAGGTTAGACTCTGTAATCATGGTCAACAATTTACCACGTTTACCATCCATAGATCATGGGGAAGTACTTGGAGGGTTTTCTCTGAGGGTTTCCTTAGGGAAAAAATGTCAACTATGATCTATGCTATGTTCTTGACAAAAAGGGTCGACATTAAACCTTATGCATCCATTCCACATCCAATGACGAGGAACTCTTCCTCAAGGTCGTAGAGCAAATCTTGTAGCAAAATGACCCTCTTTTTGCCAATAAATCTAACAAGGATCCAACATAGATTTTATACATTATTAGAGTTCCCCATGATCCAAGCTATATGCATGGTGGAACGATGCCCAACTAGGGATTTTAGCTAGTTTTAAATTGACTCAAATCCTCGAAAAATTGATTAAAGTTCTCGATCGACCGAAACTCTTATCGTTGAATTTTGGCAATGGAAGAGAAGTTTGCTACATGATCAGATAGCTCCAGTTGGAGCATAGTTTAATAGTGGGACATTTACACTTACATGGTTTGCTTTGCATGGCATCTTATTTCCATGGCAGTGTGATTGATGGAGTGCAAGTCTTAAGATAAATTAGTGGAATAGATACCTCCCTCGTGGATTCTTCACTAAAAGAATCTTTTTAGAGTGTTGTAAGCCAACTACAATGCAATGTAAATTTTTTGAATTGGGCAGGGGCTTACTTACCACAATTTAAGTCCTGGATGAATTTGGTGGAACAAATACACATGCATGTGGCTTTATAGCCAAGGGATCTTTCAAGAGTGTTGTAAGTTGCCTACACTTTAGTGTCATTTTTCTCAAATTAGGGAGGTGCTCGCTTGCCACATAGCTAGTCGAGTAAACTTGGTACAATAGATTCATTTACATGTGGCTTCTAAGCTAACATAATCTTTTGGAAGTGTCATATATAGATTATAATCCACTTCTAATTTTCTCATATTGAAGAGGGCCTTTATCACATACCCAACCATGCCCTTCATAGAGTAGTAAAAAGCTCGCTTCACCATATCTAAGAGGCACCATCATCACTAACTTGAAATTTAATGAACAATGGATATGGGTGTCCAACAACACTCACTATATGCAACTAAATTGGATTTCCAGTGAACAATGGATATGAGTGTCTAACAACGCCCAAATACACTGTGAATGCAACTAAATGTAGGGCTACAAATTCTTGTTTAGACACATGTTTAATCATTCATTTATCCATATGCTTAACATTACACATAATGCATAACAACAAATGATTCCACAACAAATACATATTAGTGTGCACTATTAAACCATGGGTTACTCAACAATGCATCTCCACATTAATTATCATGAATATTCACAAACCATATCATACACAATTCATTTCCAAAACAAAATTTAGAGATTTAATAAATAACAAGATTACAAAATGGACTTAACTACTTATCGTTTTTCAAAGGTTAGTTAAAGAAACTAATTCCATAGGAGTGATTCACCTCCTAGTTATAGACACCTACTATGAATGCCACCCCTAATCTAGGCTGTGAGGCCACAAGATCAAAAGACTAAACACCATATTTAACTTTCACTTAATCCAACCCCAATATCACGACTTCATGAAATCTAGACACTGACCATGTTTTTTCTCAATGCATATATCTCTTGGCATCTCAACCAATGATCAATCTACCAAGAAGCTCTCCTTCTCATCTATTCACAATATCAACTCAAACACTCCCCTTCTATGCAACTCAACCCCTTAGAAAATCCATCCCAATAAGTGCAACAATGGAAAGAAGGAAAGTCCAAGCCACTAGTTTGCTTTGGAAGACCTGGATAATAATTGTTGACTCAAAATTAATAAATTCTCAACTCATACACAAAGGTTTCAAGTTCCTATGTTTCCTTGACCTCTCTATTCACTACAACCATTAGATCTTTGTCACAACCAAAGAGTGTCGTACCATCCCAACCACAAAATCATCTCGTCCACTATAAGCTCACAATGGAGTATGTTGCAGGTAATTGCAAACATGAATACCATAACAAGAGGAAGAACCTTCCTAATAATAAAATCATGCTTATATGCCTTAACTTCCATAAGTTATACTTGTCCTCTTCAAAGTTCATAAAGGATTTAGTTTTGACACATATGGCAAGGTGGGGATTTCCTAAGTTGTTCATGACCCACCCTTTGTCCAAGGTGTCCATGTCTCAACCTGTCCAAGGTGTCCATGTCTCAACCTTTGTTCAAATTGTCCACCATGTCCCATCAATCCCATCCTTTATACATCCAATATATCCCACAATCAATATGTCCTTAGAATCCAATGGCATTTACACTACATCACAACCTCTTTACAATATGTTCATTTCCTAAGATTTTTATGAAATGACGATGTCTCCATCTTTGTACATTATGTCCTATGTCCTATCTTTTGTCCATTATATCCTAGTATTTTGTCCAAGTTGTTCACCATGTCCCATCTTTTATTCATGTCTTGAAATTGTGCAAGTTGTGCATCATATATCATTGCTAGTGGAAATTGTCTTTCATATGATCCATCATGTCTAAACCCGTGTTTAGAATCATTCTATAGTTAAGCCTTAATGCCTATACTATGATTATGTACATTGTTAAAGTTGATTACACTATGTTAATATAAACACAAAGTCTTGTTCTTTGTAATCTTTTAAAATAATATCAAACAATTATAAACTTTGCTATGTTCATTAATATCATTTGTGACGATGATTATATTCGAAAAAAAAACATTCTTAATAATAATACATAACATAATTTTAGAATTTTAGAATTTAAATAAGTTAAAAATAAAATATGTAAATATTTATATTTATTTTTATATGATAAAAATTTATAATAATTATATATAAATATATTTTTATTATTTTAATAAAAAATTGAATACATAAAAATAGTAATAAACAACAATATTTTCGAAGAAATAAATCAATTTAAAAATAATATAAATTGAATAAATAAATAAAATAATATAAACAATAATATTTTTATTAATGAAGAAATAAACCAACTTAAAAATGATGTTGTTTATGTTTAGGAAGCCAACAAACTAAATACAAAGAATGGGCATCATTGCATAGAGAGGGACATCGACATCCTACTTTTTGCATATCAAAGTCAATCCATATCTTAAGGCTTTAATGACATATGGAAATATGTTGCTCCCAATGTTGCCACTCCAAAATCAAGGGGAGCATGGTGTTAGTATTGCATTATAATAGTTTTTTAATAGGTAACATTAATTGACTAGAAAACCATTGGACTTCATTTTTGTTTTTAATGTTGTTTTTTCTCTATCATGTTTAAAGAAAACTGTTGATACATGACTTGACTTTTTTAATGTTTTTTTATTGTGGTTACATTACTTGTGTTTGGAGTAAATGTGCATAGCAGTGCCACATCACAAGATGTTTGTTTGTGAAATAAAAGTAAATGTGGTAGGTTGGTAATATAAGCAAGTCCACTCATTTGGACATAAGGTGTCAGTGCAACCTCACATGCATACTTCATCTTGTAAGTTACCCAGCCATGTGCTCCTGCAACAAAAAAACACAACAAGAGAACTATCAAATAATATATCTAAACATATGTTAACTTAGAAGCCATGTGCTCCTGCAACAAAAGGACAATCAAATAATATATCTAAGTTTATGTTAGATTATTTTTCTTATTATGGGAGGACATAAACTTTGGTGTGTCTAGATTCATACTCAAACTATATTCATGTACGAGATATACAGAGTAAAATTATAAGTTTCTTTTCTCTTTATTCAATTTTAATTTTTACCATATTTTATCATATAAATTTATATAGTTTAAATTTTTATTTTTTTTTACATGATTACAGTTATAATGTTTTAATAAACATCATAATTAAAAATCAATACGTTTTGAATTTGTATTATTTATTAAATTATATTAATAAATTGTGTTTTTTAAAAAAATTATAGATTTTTTTATCTTCAAAATATTTAGATATAAAGTAGTTAAATAACCAATTATAATAGTAGTTGATAATCTAATGAGATTCAACTATACTTGAATTTTGCCAAATCAAATTCAAAGATTTCAATGTAAATGTTGTCTTGAAACAATTTATTTGAATCGATTGAGCTAAGTTCACTTCTCCACAACACACATGTTCTCGAAGAAAAATCTCGTGGGGAAATCGAGGGGATGCTTCCTCACATCCATAGACGACATCCCTAGTAAACATATCAGTATAGACTAGTGCATCTCACCCTAGGGGTTTTGAATAGAGCATCTACTAACACATAACTAGTGAAATTCCCAAGAACATTAGAGACAATTGGTTGAGCTAACCCCTTGGACATATGTGTGTGTGTGCAATTTTTTGTGTTTATTTGTGTTTATAGTTTGTGGCTAAGTTACACAAATAACTCACTTATTTGTCCCAATCGAGTATACTTAAACTTTTAAGTTGGTATTGTGTTTTCATTCATTGCATTCTACAACACTTAGGGTTATTTACATTCTGCACATCCACTTTGGGTTCCCACTACACAAATTTACTCCTTACATGAGTTCATCTTAAATCACTTGTGCACTTTATCACATCTCTATCTTCACACTTATATTATTGATCATTATTTTCACCAATAGATTATTGTTTGTGACAATCACCCTACCACATTATTTTCATTACAATTAGTTAGGCTCCAAAATTAAATAATATTGTTCTAGTTCCTAACCTTCACCATATTCTTGCATATGTTTCCAGAGCCTCACATATATGTAGATTTTTAAAATTTGAATGAATGCAAAATGTGTTATAAAAGTCAGTGTTGCATATTTATACAATATTAAAGGGGATTGAATACTCAAGAGTGGTGGTCCCTTAAGTTTGGCTTATATACACTGATCATCATCTTGGGTCATACAATTATGTCAGTGGGAACGTACACAATCATAATCCAACTTGATCACCCATTTGGATGGGCACACTAACCTTCTAAGTAGTGACATGTCACTAGTGTGGATATATGAGTTGTTTTCTAGGTGGCATGTTGTGTAATGTGTTGAGTTATCTTTTAAGTTAGAGCATGTAGATCAAGCATAAGTCATGCATGGTAAGTTAGAGCATGTAGATCAAGCATAAGTCATGCATGGTAGGGAGAGCACAACAAGGGATAAATGTTAATTATGACTTAGATAAGTTAGAGCATGTAGATCAAGTATAAGTCATGCATGGTAGGGAGAGCAGAATGAGGGATAAGTGTTAATTATGATTTAGATAAAGATATATCATGATAAAAGCTTGGATTTGGTTGTATTATAAAGTGTAAAAGGTTTGATATATCTTGAAAGCATTTAGATGCACAAATAAAATAAAATTAGTTTCTTAATGCATTACAAAATCTTTTACGTTACATTATAAGATAAGAGAAGAACTTTCACAGTCTTAAAGAGTATAGGTAAATTAAATTTAGATTAATTTGATGTTATAGTTGTAATGAAAGATGTGAATCATATACAAATATATATGATTCATTATTAGATTACTTTGAGCTCTTCAATGATGTAGGAGTATCTATACTGATGGAAAAGGAGAGGGTACAATAGTTAATTAAAAAATGAGGTAAATTAAATTTAGGTGATCAATTTGGTGTTATAATTGTACTAAAATATGTGAATCATATAAAATCAGATATGATTCATTATTAGAGTACTTCAAGATATTCGATCATCAGATTACTTCAAGCTCCTCAATGATGCAGAAGTATCTATTGTGATGGAAAATGTGAGAATACAATAGTTAATTAAAAAAGAAGGTAAATTAAATTTATATCAAATTTGGTGTTATAATTATAGTGAAAGATGTGAATCATATAAAAGTAGATATCATTCATTATCATAGTACTTCAAGCTTTTCAATGATGTAGGAGTGTTTATATTGATGGCAAAGGTGAGCGTACAATAGTTAATTAAAAAGGGAGGTAAACTAAATTTAGATCAATTTGGTGTTATAGTTGCAACAAAAGATGTGAATCATATAAAAGTAGATATGATTCTTTATTGGAGTACTTCAAGATCTTCAATGATCAAAGTAATTCAAACTCCTCAATAATATAGGAGTATCTATACTGATGACAAAGGTGAGCATACAATAGTTAATTAAAAAAAGGAGGTAGATTAAATTTAGATCAATTTGGTGTTGTAGTTGTAGTGAAATATGTGAATCATACAAAAGTAGATATCATTCATTATTAGAGTACTTCAAGCTCTTCGATGATCAAAGTACTTCAAGCTCCTCAATAATGCAAGAGTATCTATACTGATGGAAACGGTGAGTGTACAATAATTAATTAAAAAATGAGGTAAATTAAATTTAGATCAATTTGGTTTATAGTTATAGTGAAAAATGTGAATCATATAAAAGTAGATATCATTCATTATCAAAGTACTCCAAGATCTTCAATGATCATAGTACTTCAAGCTTCTCAATTATGCAGGAGTATCTATACCGATGGAAAAGGTGAGTGCACAATTGTTTTTTTTTAACAAGAATGGTTAATGGAGCTTATATTAGATAAACAGTGGTGAGCCACCGGCATGGTTACATAGTATTTGATCTATACAATCGGGCAATACTGCCTTACAATTCTTATTCCAGATTACTTGTTGCTAGACATGCTTCCATTAACAGAGACAAATTCCACAACTACATGCCTAGTTTGGCTTATACAAAATGCCAAACAAAGTGTTTGGTTCAGCATGGAGTTGTTGTCTGTTTACTTTTAACCTTTCTTTTCTCCCTGAGCGCGCTCCAGCTTCCATTCATTGTTCATCTGCTCCATTTTTTGCTCCAAAATTTTGACCATGCCTTCGTTTTCTTTCTGCGGATCCTGCAGTTCTTTCTTCAGATCATCCAACTCCTCACACATTCCAGTTTTGGTGTGAAGGATGTCAAGCTCCAACCTTTCCATGCGCCTTCCTGCTTCACTGTCTATATTTTGGAGAAACTCATCCAAGTGATTCAACATTCCTCGAAGTTTCTGCATGCTTTCCTCTAAGGCTGAGACACACTCCTCCACTGTTGGCTTGCTACCAGAGCTAGAGGCCATTGAACCATTGCTCAGGGAATCTTCTGATGGGAAGCATTGTCTTGCTTCTCCCTTTGATCTTTTTCTCCTTACTTTGTTTCCCCTTCTTTTGCCTTCTGCCCTGTTTAAGAAGCACGCCCCTTGGCTCCAAATCCCACGTGAAGCATATCTGAAGTATGGGCGACCTCTGCAAATATGTTCCCTCGTGATTTCGTCCTCCCTCCTTCTAAAATCCGCGTGAGCCTATTGATTCACATCTGTCCTCTCTCCCTCATAACGTCTTATCCAGGGCGCATTACAGAATGGGATAGTAAAGTGGATTACATGATTTCCCATCTTTCCGTAATGTCGTTTAGGAGTAAGATTGCTTGGTCCAGGCTCGCTCCCCAATTGGCTTCTTCATCCACCTGGGAATTGTTTTCTTGGAGGACATGGAAAATTTGAAAGGTCCTGAACTGCCTCACTAGGAGCTTGATTTTATCAAGCAAATGCTGGAGAGTTGCATTTCCCAACTTGGATTTTTTATTCAGATCTTGAATTATTACTCTTGAATCCCCTAGCACGACCATATCCCGAATATTGAGGAGTAGGGATTGATTGAGCCCTTGCCAGAGTGTAAGGGCTTCTGCTCTATTATTGGAAGCAACTCCAAGACCCCAGGCAAACCGAAGAATACTAGTTCCATCTTTGTTTGAGATAATCCCTCCTCCCTCGGCAGCCCTTGGGTTTCCTTTGGAGGCTCCATCGAATGAAAGAAAATTGAGGTTCTTGGAGAGTTTCCAGTTCTCCAATTCCAACTTCCCCATCCTGAGCTCCCAGTTGCAATTGAGGGGCATACGAGAGTAAGGAGATGGAGGGGCTTGGATACCTATATGCCTCAGCCATTCTTCTTCATCTCCGGCTAGAGGATTATTATTTGAAGCCTTGAAAAAGTAAGGGATACTTTCACTGAAAAGAGCCTTGATCTTTGAGACTATTTGTTCCGGGGTCCTCTTAGTTTCTCTGAAAATCCTATTATTTCTTTCAATCCATATCATCCAGAGGATGAATTTCGAGATCGACTTCTAGAGGGCCAAAAGATATCCTTGTTTAGTCATTCGGAAGGGATAAAGGGATATCCAGCTTGACAGCAGTGAGTGAGTTTCCTTTGGAATAAGGGGAGCCAGAACTCCAAGACCCAATATAGAAATCTAGACCTCCATGGAGAAAGGACATTCCAACAGCAAGTGTCTCGTCAGTTCTTCCTCATTGCAACAGAGAGGGCATCTAGTGGGCCCTTCCCAGCCTCTTCATTTTAGATTTTCCCCTGAAAGAATTCCCCTATGTGCCATTGTCCAGTAAAACATATTTATCTTCGGAATAGACTTTAGACTCCAGACTGCTTTCCAGATCGCTGGGTTGGGAGGAACATGGGGTATTGCAGCGAAATGCTTATACCCAGAAGTCGTGGAGTAAGGCCCAGCTTGATGTCCCCATCCTCTCCAATCTTTTTTCTTTTCCTGTAGTGGGGTCTTTCCTTGCATCCTTCTCTTAAGCGTGGTCTAGTCTTCCTCAATTGCTTGGAGCAGGTTTGTAATTTCCCACCTTAACCAGGAGTGCTTCTCATCATTTCCCCAACAAGAAATGTCCCAGAGGCTTTTAATATTATGAGCTTGCATCCAGTCCCTGAGTCGCCCGAGATCCTGGAGCTCTGAGAGCAGGGCTTCTCCCAGGACCGAGTCTTCCCAGATATTGATCTCTTTCCCGTTCCCTAGAATCCAGGTTAAATGGCCTTGAAAGGAGTGTAAAGATTTTTGGAAAAGAGAGAAGATAGGGGAGCCTTTCCCCACTTTTGGATGTTTTACTAGACAATTCTTCTTTGGGCCTCTAAAGTATTTCTTCCAGAGTGCTCTTTTGCTCCAGGTGGGCTTCCCTGTGATTTTGTTCCATAAAATTTTGGCCCCCAATGCTAAATTTTGTGTCTGGAGATTTCTGAGTTGGAGGCCTCCTTCCAGAAAAGGTTTGGTGACTTTCCCCCAGCTTATGAGGTGCAACTTCCTTCCCGTTTACTTCCCTCCTTCCCAAAGGAACCACCTAATCATCATTTCTATCTTTTGGATAACTGCCTTTGGAGCCAGAGTGATGGAGCATTGATAAATTGGAATGTTGGCTAGCACAGCTTTGATTAGGACTATTTTGCCTGCCAAGTTTAACCAGTTGGCTCCCTAGGAGTGGATTATGTTTTTAATCCTTTCTATCAGCTGGTTCCAGTGATTTGCTTTAGAGGCGGATTTGAAGATTGGGACTCCCAGATACTTAAACTCATCCCAGCTGGTGCTTCCTTCCATTCCCAGAACTCTTGAAATTTCAAGCATTTCCCTTGGGGTGATGTTCCATCCATAGATTTTGCTTTTATTTAGGCTGATCACGCTGCCAGAGGTTTTTGTATATGTGTCCAACTCCTTTTTGATTTTTTTTGCTATCACTATACTCGCACCTCCAAGTAGCAACATGTCATCTGTGAAATGGGCATGATTGATATCCTTTACCCCATTTGCAATACGAAGACCAGACAAACTTTGTTGTGTTTAAGCATTATCGAGCTGAAGACTTAAAACAAAAGCTTGAATGGTGTAGAGAAGAGGGGAAAGGGGACAACCTTGTCTGAGGCCTTTGGATGCTTGGAAGAAGTGAGTAGCTCTTCCGTTGACTAAAGGGACAATCCAGGGGGAAGCTATACAAGCTTTGATCCACTTTATAAAGGGGGGCGCAAACCCCATTTTCCCCATTACCTGAAACATAAAATCATGTCTCACCTTGTCAAACGCATTTGCAAGATCTAGTTTGACTATCATGCCTTTATCCTTTCGACGTATACTCGAGTGCAAAGCCTCTTGGACCAGGATGATATTGTCCATAATATACCTTGCTTTGATGAAGCTGCCTTGATTTTCTGGAATTATGACAGGGAGGTTGTTTTTTAATCTATTAGCTATGATCTTGGTAAGGATTTTGTAGCTAGTGTTACACAAGGAGAATGGACAAAACCTATCAAAGTTGGTTGCTCCTCTTTCTTTTGGGATCAACGCCAGAAAGGACGAGTTTGTTCCTCCTCCAATTCTTGCGCAGATTTGAGATTTTCAGATAAGCTTGGTGAGGTTTGATTTGATGACGTCCTAGTTGTTCTGGTAGAATCTGGCTATGAAACCATCCGGGCCAGGGGCTTTGTCTGAGTGCAGCTGATCTAGAGCTTCTTTAATTTATTGTTGATCCACTTTTGCAGTTAGCTTATTGTTTGCCTCTTCCTGAACGTAGTTCGGAATCAGATTCAAAGGGTAAGCGAAAGGGACAACTACCCATACCTGGGTTTCTATATAGAGAGTTTCAAATGTTTGTGCAACTGCCCGTTTGATGCCTTCGAAATCCGTGATGGTCTGGCCCTGAGTGTGGATTTTCATTACCCTTTGGAATTGCTTTTGGGCTTTTGCCTGCTTGTGGAGAAACTTTGTGTTCTTATCCCCAACTTCTAGCCAGAGACACCTAGATTTTTGCTACCAGTATTTCTCTTCTTCTCTGCAGGCTTGGTGCCAATTTTTTTGCAGCTTTAACTCTTGTTGCAGGGTATCATGAGTGATTCCTGAGTCCTCCATTTGGGTCTGGTGCTTTTCAAGCTCCCTTTGTGCTGCTTGTCGATCTGTTGTTGGATTAGAGAGTGTTTTTGCCCAGAGTCTTAAGGCCATCTTTAGCTTCCTTAGATTTTCTTCCCACACAAAGAATGGAGAGCCTTTAACTGAGCCATTCTAGATTCTGGCTACCAGGGCTGGGTAGCTTTCCTCCTGGATCCATTTTGGATTGAATCGGAAGGGGATTGGACCATTGTTGTTTTATGGAGACAGATCTAGGGTGACAGGCTTGTGATCTGAAATGCTATGCGGGAGAATGGCTGACGTGAGAAGGAGTCCCAACATTAAAAATGAACCTTGGACTAGGAATCTATCTAGCCTTGCTGCGATATGCCCCGATCCCACCCTTTTGTTAGTCCAGGTGTACTTCCCTTTAGTAGGCTTTATATCCTCCAGTTCCCAGGAAGACATAAGGTCCTCTACCCATTCCCTTACCGAGTTGCAGACAATTGTGCCTCCTTTTTTCTCTAAAGTTGCAAGAGTTATGTTAAGGTCCCCCCCCCAGGATGATGTTGTCCAGATCATGCCTCTGCAAAAAGTTTTTTAACATTTCCCAACAACTTTTTTTATCTTCTAACAATACAAGAACATAGAGATTGAATAGGCTTACTTGACAACCTGTTTCCAGGTGGAGGAGGTTGGTGAAGATCCAATGATTACATGTTTCTGACTTGACAAGGTCATATTTATTTGAGTTCTAGAGTGTGCCCAGGCCGCCTGAGGCGCCCCTTGCGCTTTCAACAATTTCTTTACAAATATTCCATCTTTCTTTCACTTTCCTAATGAAATCTTGTCCATCCATTTTGGTTTCTTGAATGAGCAAGATCTCAGCTTTTGAGGTTTTAACAATGTCTTTTAACGCCTCTTCTTTTATCTTACTGCCAAAGCCCTTGCAATTCCAAGAAATAAATTTCATTGATTACTTGAGGGGGAGGTAAGCCCTCCTTGGGGGGCCTTCGAATTTTTCCTGGTCTTCCTAACGCCGATCAACTGTTTGATGGTTGGTTGTGATCCGTTCAGAACGTCCTTGTAAGTCTCCTTTTCCCTTTCCGTTTTTTTGGTTTTCCTGGGGGTAATGTCTGTACCACTATCTTCCTTAGTGCTGTTGTCCAAATAGACCTCACCTTCCTCAACCTCCGGTTCTTGTCCACTTCCTTTTGAACTTGGAACCTGTTCCTTCCTTCTCACTTGCGTTGTTAGTTCTGTTGGCTCAGAAATGGGGGACCTCGGGATCGGGTTTGCCTCAATGCTTGACCGAGATTCCTTTTCAGTTGCTTCCTTTGCTTTTTTAGAGTTGATTGCCTGAGCATTGTTCCTTGCTTCGTCATTTGCTTCTTGATCCTCAGACTGCAGCTAGCTCGATTTGTCAGCTCTTGTGCTTTTTTTTGTAGAGGGCCTGCCTCTTCTCACCTGTTGCCAGCCTTCGCTTGCCTCTTTGTCCTTGCTGAGATCCTTTGGACAGTTTCTCTGGAAATGACCATATTCATGGCAGCCTCTGCATTTGAACGGAAGTTGCTCATAGTCAAGATTTTGAAAATGTTTCCATTCTCCTACCCTTAGTTTGATTGCTTCTGGTAGACCAACTTCAAGGTTAACTTCCACGCAGATGCGGGCACAAGAGTATTGATCCTTTGGATCTGCTTTTATCAATGTAATGTCCAAGACCATTACCGATTGCTTGAAGCGATGAAGTGTCCCAACAATGAATTGGAAGGTTTGGGAGTCTAACCCAAACTGGCACCTCCTTTGGGACTTCCGATTCCGGATCGAAACTAGGGTTCCAACGATTCAGATAGAGCCCTTGAGTTCCCATGAAATAGGTTATGTTTCTGAAAATCAGGTCCCGATCTGCTTCTAAGATGAACTCAAAGATGTAATAGCCTCTTCCAACCGCGTAGCAAGTAACACTGCTTTGGATCAGAGGACGCCGGTTTTTTTGGATCCAGTTGTCAGTGGTTTTGACGGAGGGCCAAAGCCCCATGAACTGTCCAACCAGTCCACGTTCTGCCAAGGAGATCACAACTCGCATGGGGTTTTCTGGAGGGAGATCTATTTCAAGGATTGACTTCAGGCGCTTAACGAAGCTGGGCGGGGCTGTTGCAGGGAGCTTCTTACCATTAGCAGTCATAAGCTTGCGGAAGGCCGAGCTGGGAGAGGGAGGGGTGAAACCCTCCCCACCTCTAGAGGCGACCATGGAAGACTCCAGGCATCAGGCTAGGGTTTGCGCAGGGGTGCAGAAGGCTTTTTTCATCAAGGGAAAGATTTGCTAAAGGAAATTGTTATACCCCTCAAGAGAGAGTGAGTTATGTTGTGAGTGCACAATAGTTAATAAAAAAAGGAGGTAAATTAAATTTAGATCAATTTGGTGTTATTGTTGTAGTGAAAGATGTGAATCATATAAAAGTAGATATGATTCATTATTAGAGTACTTCAAGCTCTTCAATGAGAAAAGTACTTCAAGCTCCTCAATGATGTAAGAGTATCTATATTGATGGCAAAGGTGAGCATACAATAGTCAATTAAAAAAGGAGAGAACATGGAGGATAAAGCAATGATCAGAGTACTTCAAGCTCCTCAATGATGCAAGAGTATTTGTATAGATGAAAAAGGTGAGCATATAATAGTCAACTAAAAGAGGAAAGAACATGGAGGATAAAACAAGAGTTTAGGCACAAGGAAGGCTTAAGTGTACCTAAACCTAACAATAAAAATGTTGTACACATACAAAGTCTAAAGGTTGTTGAAGTTAAGAATGTGTCAAGCCAAGAAAGGGAGAAGTTGGATTGTTAGAGAGTAGTAGTTGAGTTGGTTTATAACGAGCAAGGAAAAATGGATATTTGTAAAAAAAATAAAATAAAAATTAAGAAAATTGGGTTGGTTCCTAGGAGTTAAATTGATGTCGAAAGTGTAAGTGAGAGAAAGGAAGTTATTACAGAGATAGAGAGTGGTGGTAGGAATTACTCATGAGAAATTGGCTTGATAAGAAAATAAAATTCGAGAGAACAAAGGTGAAATTTGTGGGTAACCCTAGGTTTTTTTTTTTTCAAAGGAGGCAAAATCCTACAATACTTAGGGCTACCAACCTAGCCTATATTGATACAATCTCAAGACCTTGACATGCATCTACATCATCATGACACGTAGACAGAACCTGACCACTTGAAACAATATGCTAGTGGTCCATAAGGGCATAGACTTACACTCTCGCTAGATGCCTTTGGGTCTTCAATTGTTAACTTATTTCTTTACATCCAAGGAAGACAAAATCTTAAGTTCATTGTGCAACATGTTTACGTCACTTAAAAAGTATATATAATTATTGAGAAAAGATAGATTAATAAACTTTGATAACAATACATGATAAAAGTGAGTACAAAGTAGAAGGACAACTACAAATAAACTTGGAATAACAACCAATATAAGTGTTTAAATTCACAATTTGGACTTATAAGAGAAGCTTAAAAACAAGTTAACATTCTTTTAAAAAAATGTTAGTTGAATGAGAAGAAGGTTGTAGTATCTCCCATTCATAACAAAAGAACATATCAAGGTGATCCACAATAACAAGTACAAATCCTTAATACAATTCATGTATGTTTAGTAATATACAAATTCGTTTTGTATAGGTTTAGTTAAGGTGGTCGGGTAGAATGCTTGTTATCCTCTTCACCCAAGTTCAATTCCCACATAGTGACATGTGGGCTTGTTGTGATAAGGGTAGAAGCCTCCACTCTTGGGTTATAGTGACACCATAAATTGGAAATTAAATATTTAAAAAGTGGAAAATGATGGTTATTTAGTTTGAATTTGGACTTTATCTTTTAAGTATTAAATAATTTACACCTCAATTTTTATTTTTTTAATTTTCTTGATACTTAATAAATATGAAGTTAATATATATTTACATTAGTTCTAATTTTCAATATACAATTAATATACAATACTTAATATACACAAAATTACTTTAAATATTAAATGATCTAATAATTAAATACAATTTTTTTTAATACAAACTAATGTTTAGGAAGCAATCAAAGTAAATAAAAACTGAATTATTGAATTATTAGATAGAGTGAGACAGTCCATGTAAATCAAAATCAGAATATACACCATGCTTCATATAGACAAAATTACATTAAAAGTTAAATAATGTAAAATTAAATACAATGCAATCCAATCAAAGCACATTACTTTATATACAAAATTACATTAAAAAATTAAATATAAATTTTTAATACAAATCAATATTTAAAAGCAAACAAAGAGTGAATCATTATATAGCGAGGCAATACCTTTCTACTGGTCTTAGACTCCTATACTAATACTAAAGTTCCTAAATGTCCCCTTTCTCCTGTGGTTTTAGGTCTTAAGGGCGGGTGTGTGTTTCCCGCTGGCTTCCCCTCCAATCCATATAAATTTACTTTGTGTACACAAAATTACATTAAATTAAATACAAACACAATGTTTCACATATATACAAAATTACATTAAAAATTAAATAATACAAAATAATATTTAAAAAGTAATTAAAATAAATAAAAAATAATTAATTAAATACAAATATGCTGACATTTTATGTTTATGTTTGCCATGTCAAAGCCAAATCACCACTTCAATATTTTTTCTTCCATAAAACATTATGATGTCCCTTTCAATAATGCTTCCCATCCTTTTTAAGACATCAAATCCATAGGATTTGATTCCTTTTAACAATGAATCCCATCCTTTTTAAATATGATAATCCAGCATATGAAAACGTGAATCATGGTATTTTTTAATGTTGTGTGTTTCCCTCCAAATAGGTATATCATTTGTGTGCTCCACATGTCCATTTCACTTCAGGGGCAACCTAGTGTTGGTGTTGTTGTAACAACATTATAATCTAACCTATGAAAACATGATCATGGTATTTTTTAATGTTATGTTTTCCCTCCAAATGGGTAAATCATTTGTGGGCTCAACATGTCAATTCCACTTCAAGGGCAACATGGTGTTGGTGTAACCACATTATAATGTCAGTTATGGTGTTGGTGTAATCACATTATAATGTTGTTGGATAGGTGACCATAATTGACTAATCTTCATTGTTTTAATATTGTTTTCATTTATCCCATAGCATTGTTTGCTACATTCATCCCATAACATTGTTTTCTACATTACTTAACAAAACAATGTTAATACTCTTGTTTAGCACTAAATATGCACAAATGATATGTTGCCCCATCACACACTGACACTGTTTTCTTCTTGGGGAATAAAAGTACATGTTGTAGGATCATGTAACATGAGCATGTGCCCTCATGTGGACTGCAAAGAGTAATACAACCTCACATGCATGTCTCATCTTATAACTATCATTCCATGTGTTTCTCAAACCAAGAAAAAATATAAAATTAATAAATTCAAATAAAATATAAAATATTTTTTAAATAATAAATTTAAATAAAATATAAAATAATTATAAAATAATAAATTCAAATAAAATATAAAATAATTATTAAATAATAAATTCAAATCTATATGATATGATATTTCCCCTAACCTTGGAAAGAGAAAATCTTATTCCAGGAATATCAATATTCAACATACAAGTCTTCCATTGGTATGTCTGCAAAAACTGTTATTGGTATGACTGCATTCATTGTAATTTGTTCCCATTTTATATTCAAACAACTTCACATGTACGAAGATGCATATAAATTATAAATTGTTGTAAAACACGATTCCAGCTTTTCATTTCTTTTTTCTTTGGACTGTAATTTGTGAGAGGTCAGCTTTATAATTATTCTTTCCCATAACTAAGTCAAGCTTCTGATTTTTTCGGGATTGTAATTTTTGCTTAGTTAACTTCATAATTATTCTTCCGCATAACTAAAGTCAAGGTGTTTTTATAATGTTTTGATATTCTCAATTTATACTTAATA
>ML872722.1:0-11762 GCA_009831015.1 Picea engelmannii
TGTTCAATGGTCTTCCTTTAACTTCTTGGAATCTTCCTCTCTAAGAAAAGTTGTCCAGGAGGGAATACCTCCTGTTGCTACAAAACATCAACAACTATAAAATATAAATATAACAACATCAACAACGGACAACATTTCAACTCTCCACATCTTCAATCAAGTAGGAAATTCAAGAGAAAAGATACTGAAGTGTCCCAATAAGTTTAAGTTCTCTAGGGAAATCTTATCATATATATAATAGATCTGAAAATCACTTCTGAAAGCTATAAATACAACAACAAATCTGTCCTCTTCTTCAATATAAATCTTAAATCACTTAACAAATCAACCTTAACTTATGCCAAATCAACAAGACATATAAGTACTGAAAGGTACCAAGGTCCAAAACATGAAGAGATAGATGACTGAAAATCAAGTCTATAATCACGCAAGTATTGGCTAGCCAGAAACTTCATTAATATGCATAAAGATGAAGTTCATGTACATACCATAGCCTTATCACAAGTCTAGTACAATCCTCTAGCTCTCCAAAATCCTAGCTAGAGAAAACAATGAAAACCGTTGCAGACACCAAATAGTTCCAACAAGAATGTCCTCCAAGGCAAGATGTCTCATATTTTTCTTCTCTTCAATAAGTACAACCTTGGATTTCATCTCAAAACCTTAATCTCCAAGTCCCCAAGGGTGAAATCTTAACCAGAGAGAGAGAGAGACCTAGAGAGAGAGAGAGAGAGAGAGAGAGAAAGAGAGAGAGAGAGAGTACAAAAGAAGATACAAGAGAGAGAGAGGAAGACAAGTTCACTCCACTTGGTCACATCTCTAACACAAGAATGAACAAAAATGAATAGATAATCATCTCCACGTCTTCTCCACAAGAGTTAAACCTAGTATCTCACAAAGAGAAGAGTACAATGATGATGATAAGAAAGGACTCTCTTCTTCCTCTATATATATTAGAGATAAGGAAGGCCAACAATACATTTGTGGGCCTATGCCCTTACAAGCAACCTACAAAGCCACATGTAGGTTCACACATGTGGAGCATTACTCTCTAAGGGTACACATGTCAAGCTCCAAGGTGATATTGTCCACAAGTAAGGCTTCAAATGCAAGGGTTCTCCACGAGGTGTGTCCAATGCTCCTCCTACAAGCCTCCATTGACTCCAACGAACCAATTGAGGTCAAGCAACCATTGAGTAAGCCATTTCCAATGTGCAAATCCATCATGGACCATCTCTCATGTGCAAATTCATCACGAACCATAAAGGGGTTGAACATGCACCGTGTACCTCAAATCTCATGAAGTACCCCCAAACATGGTGAAAACACTTTTAGAGTAACCCTTAAAGATAACACTCTCTCTTTATTAGGAAAGCATTTTCACCAACACCTGTTGACTCCCTCTGCAAGTCCACCAAACCTGCCACTTGCAAATTTGTACTTGCTGCAGTCTCGAAATCAACCATTGTCTGCCAAACTTCACATGCCTCCATCAAGGCATCACACCTCTCCTCACGGATGGAGGAAACTAATGCAACATGATTGGCATATCTCTTAGGAGGAATACTCACTCTCACTGAAGATCTGGGTGCTTGTACATGCTCCTATGCTTCTTATAATGTTTGGGAAAGCCATCTCAATATCAAACCTCCAAAGAACACTGACCACTTGTGAATCCAAAGGAACATAACCCTGGATCATAAGCAACCTACCAAACACCATCATCCCTCAAGTCAACGTCATAGGCCAAAATCTTTGTACACGACATCATGAATTGTTTAGGACATCTTGCAAAGACAATCACATCTCCATAGAAGATCAAGACAAGTGGATCAACTCTATCAAAATCACAATGATAAACAACTACACAAGTCAACTCCTTGATTTTGAAATACCAAGCTTGTGGTACAAGCAACAATCCACATAGTGCTATCGACAACCTTTGAACATGAGGATCTCTCTCATGTAGCTCAAAACTTCTGGCAACTGAAGCAACTACTTGAACGTGGTCAACTCCTTCATCTGAGAGAATCCTTTGGTAACTGGATCAAAAGTCTCATCAAGGTCAACTCCCTTTGCTCGAGAGAATCCAACAACCCTATCCTTGTACTCTACAACACTCCCATTAGCTGGAAGCCTAGAAGCAATCACTCAAACCACAATAGGTTTTGAACTTATCTCCATGACATCCCTACATGCATATGCCTCCTCAAAGCTAGAAGGTTCTTCTAGCTTCTCATTAGAATGTGCAAGTTCCACTGGATCAACAAGTAACCTATAAAAGACGCCCTCTCTCACCTCTCTAGCCAAAGTCCTTGAACTAGCTAGACTACAATCATTGATGGTGCACTGCTGTCCCTCAAAAGCAACCATCCATTATATATCTGTCACAGAAGACATCGAAAGAAGATTCTTCTTCAACCCAGGGACAAACAAAACATAATCCAACTCAAGAACATCATCTGAAGGCATCTGAAAGGAAATGGAGGCAACTCCTCTCACATGACAAGTAGCATCATCACCAAGCTCCACACTCATGCCTCCCTCTTTGTATTGAAACTTGTTGAATAAAGACCTATCATACGTCATATGTCTCAAAGCTCCACTGTCCACATACCATCAAACACTAGACACAATGTTAGAAGTCAAACAAGAGACCGTGGAAAATCCCAATTGCAACTTGTTTCATACCCTTTCCCTTCTTCTTCGATGGCCACTAGCTATCATAATGTCCCATCCCGTGATATCATAAACACATCACTTAACTCAAGTCCTTTCTTGTATTTGACCCATCCTTATTCTTGTAGCCTTTCTTACTACCCTTCTTCATCTTCCCAACTAGACCAATAGCATCTACTTCCCCTTGTTGCTTTGAACAAGATTGCAATCTGTTTTCTTCCCACACAAGGTCAACCCAAAGCTTTGGAAACTTTGACAAGGTCTCTCAAACACAAGCACCCTAAACAAAAGACATCCAAGAAGGAACAAGTCCATTCAGGCAATGGACACCAACTTTGGATCTTCCATCTTTGTTCCAATGGCAGCCAATTGATCTTTCAACTTAGTGATCCTGGCCAAGTAGCTCACACAGTATCTGTCTTGCTCATACGAACGACTGAAAATTGGTTTGGCAAAAGCATTTGTCGAGAAGCAAAAGAGTCTTGAAATAACTCAACCAAAGTATCAAACATTTTCTTAACTATTGTCTTTTTTGCAATGTGAGGTGATGTAATGATCCTTCACAGAATCAATAATGATTCTCTTCACCTTGGCTTCCTTCTTCTAATGAGTGGCCAACTATGTTGGATAGGTAGGTTTTGGAATCTCTTTCACTACATGCTTCCAAAGATCAAATTCCTCCACGAGTAAATGAAGCTTGAACCTAAGCTTCCACACTCTCTAAGACTGAGAGTCACCCTTACACTTCTTGAACAAGTCCTTAAGTGCACAAATTAACAATATATGAAGTAGACAAAATCCTTTCTAGTGTTCATGTGCTTCTCTCAAGCAACTAGGGTATCACTCCCAACAACCTCAAACAAGGTTAAGCACCTCTCCCAGGTAATCTTCAACTGAAATATGAGCTCCCTCTTACACCTTGAGTGATCTCAGTCACAAAAGCTATGAAACCATGTAGAAATTTCTAAACAAATAACAATTAATGCAAAACAGAAATTTCACCTCTTAACTAGAAGCTTTCCAGATCTTAACCCTGTGAATTGTTGATCTTAGGGATATTATGAAATATAAATATAACAACAACAGTGGACAATATTTCAACTCTTAATAACCCCAATCCACTAAGCAATTCAAGAGAAAAGATACCAAAGAGTTCCAAAAAGTTTCAATCCTCTAGGACAATCTTATCATGTATATAACAGATTCGAAATATCACTTATGACAACTGTAAATACAACAAATCTGCCCTTATCTTCTTCAATCTAAATGTTAAATCACTTAACAAATCAGCTTTAAATTATGTCAAATCAACAAGACATATAAGTGCTGAAAGTTACCAAAACATGAAGAGATAGATGGCCGAAAATCAAATCCGCAATTACAAAAGTATTGAACAGTTGGAAACTTCATTAATATGCATAAAAATGAAGTTCATGTACATACCATAGCCTTATCACAAGGCTAGTATAATCGTCTATGTTAGATACCTAATCCTTAGGGATAGGGGTTCTTTGTAAATATTATTTAAGAGAAATATGAAGAGTCATTGGTGAATAGGAAGAGTCATTCGGACCTCTTGGAAGATGAAACCAAATGTCATCTCACATTGTATTTATGAATGTCTCATGTTGATGCGAAGCAATCATCCATGGAGTTATTTATTCGTCTTCCCATACCTGGCTTGATATCATAACATGATCATACAAAGGGAACTTCAAGGAACTCTTGGAGCGTTCAACCATGCCAAGAGCTGTGAGTGCAGATCTTGATAGACTTGAAGCGGATCAAGAGCCACTCAACCTTGGAGGTGGTTGGCACAAAGGTATAGGAACAGGTTGCAGATGACGTCATGGCAAGTGCTCGACCGCAACCTATAGGAACTCGCACTAGGCAACAAGACGAGTTGAAGAAGAGCACGAGTTGGAACACCTTGGAGCCAAGCCAAGTTGGACTAAGGCGCACCCCCACAGAGCCTGCGGAAGATTGGTGGAAAAGAGGTATGTTGTTTTGTGATTCCATTTGTGCATTTCACTTAACACATGAGGCATGGCAGCGTTCAAAGAGCAGTGAGTTGTGACGGATGGGTGCCTTGGCTAGCAACCAAGGCACCATGACCACAGATTGTGTTATGTGGATTTGGTCATTAATGGGAGAACGGTGCAAGCCTTGGTGGACTCAGGTGCCTCTCACAGCTTCCTAAGGATGGATTTGACAAAAGAGCTGAGATTTAGAGTCACTCCATGCGGAGTTGCGGTGAAGAAGGCAGTAAACTCTAAGGTGAAGGCGACAACTGGGGTTGCCTCCTCAGCTCACTTTCAACTTGACAAGTGGAAAGGTCGGGCAAACTTTACGGTGTTGCATATGGATGACTTTGAGGTGATTCTTAGGCAAGAATTCGTACGAGGACACATTCGGTTCTCATGCCATGGTTGGATAACTTGGTTATACTTGGTGAACATAGAGCTTGGGTGGTGTGCATAACTGTAAGGAAGCCTAGTGGAAGGGTGCAACTTGTGTCTGCACTGAGCATGAAGAGGGAAACAAGGCGATCAAGATTGCAAATTTATGCAACAATGATTGGGGAGGTTGAAGAGAATGAAGTGGGGATGCTTGTTCTGCTTGAACTCACCAACTTGTTGGATGACTTTGCAGACCTAATGCTGGATGAGTTGCCAAAAGTGCTCCCACCAAGTCACATTGTTGACCATTGTATAGAGCTTGAGTTGGCGCTGTAGCCACCAATGAAGGCTCCTTATGATTGTTTGGGCATGAGTTGGAGGAATTGAAGCGGCAGTCGACGGAGTTGATTGATGCAGGATTCATTCGCCCATGCAGGTCAACCTTATGGCGCTTCGGTCCTCTTCCAAAAGAACACTTTAGATCTAAGGACATGCTTGGACTATAGAACTTTGAACAAGCAGACCGTGAAGAATCGATATCCATTACCATTAGCTGCAGAGTGCTATGACAAGTTGGTTAAGGCCAAAGTCTTCTCAAAGTTTGACTTGCGACATAGATATTATCAGGTTTGGATTGTAGAAGGAGATGAGGTGAAGACGACCATGGTGACGAGGTATGGAAGCTTGGAGTTTCTTTTGATGCCATCCGGTTTGTGCAACACCCATGCCACTTTTTGCACTTTGATGAATGATGTGTTGTGACCGTTCTTGGACAAGTTCGTTGTGGTTTATTTGTATGACATTGCAGTGTTCAATGAGTGTATGGAAGAGCACAAGAAACACTTGGTAGAGGTCTTTGAGGCGTTTTGGAGGAACCAACTGTACTTGAAGAAGTCTATGTGCTTTTTTGGGTAGACCGGAATACCATTCTTGGGGCACTGCATTAGCTAGGGATGTATTCCCATGGACTCTACGATTGGGAAGAGTCGCAGATAGTCTATGACGTGAGGGTCTTCCTTGGGTTAGCCAACTACTACCACAAGTTCGTAGAGGGCTACTCCAAGATTGCTACACCACTCACTGACTTGTTGAAGAAGGAGAAAGCATGGAGCTGGACCGATAAGTGCAAGTGTGCATTTGAGGAGCTTGTTATCGCAAGATTTGTACTTGTGCAAATCCCACCACAATGTTGAATTATTGTAACTTCGAAGAATGTTCTACATATATTTGAGTCATTATTGTATAGATCAAATACCCTTTTGTAGATTGATCAAGTCTTGTCTTGTATAAGATCAAATCCCCTTTTGTGGATTGGTCAACATATATTTGTATGGTGGTATTTGTAAAGTCAGCCCCTAGTAATTGTAAAGTGGTTTTAGCCACTTCTAGGAGAAGTTGGCTCCACCAAGTGAAGAGTCACAACCCTAGCGCTACCTCACAACTTGTATTTATATGTGAGGATGGTGTCTCATTTGAACACACTCACCACACTAGCTCTGCAGCTATGAAGAACTGCGTAAGTCTTGGAGGAGAACCTACTGCAACTGGGGGTGAATTCAAGGAGGGTTTTGGTCTATCTATACTGGGGAAGTTTTTGTTGGGTTTTCTCCCCCATGAGGGTTTCCTAGGATAATCTGTGTGTCTCTATTGTTTCTGTGATTGCCTCTCTTTCAGTGATCTTATTTATGCAGCTAATGTGCTAAATGATTATAATAATAAAGAAGAACCGTAACTACTAGCTATATAAGTAAAACTTCAACATGGTATCAGAGTAGGCCCAAAAGAGATTAACTCACAGTTTATAAGAAGTGGCTAACTTCAGTGCACCCTCTCCAAGATTCAGTTCTCAGTGTTGCAGTTGCTACAAAATTAGGGTTTCTACATAAACCCTAAGTGTGACGTTTTCCTTGTTTAAGGAGGACGTTGGAGAAAGTAACCACACCTAGGAACTCACCCTAGGAGGGTGCATCTAGTCCCTGGATCAAAATTAAGAAATTTGAAGTTTGAAAAATTAGGGTTTCCTCATAAAACCCTAAGTTGCAGTTGCAGTTGCAGTGCCAGTTCCTTCGTGCCAATTCCTTCATGCCAGTTGCAACACCAGTTGCAGTACCAACACCAGTGAAGTGTTGGGACTGCTTTTTATTGTCCTAGTGCGCCTTACCCTAGCAAATCTCTAGCTAACTTTAAGTTACATGTTGAAGCACCTTTGAAGTTTTAAAGGTTTGTTATTGCTTGTCGCTGCTACTGGATGGTGCCACTACCTGCCGATACTATCAGAGGTATGTATTTACATATGTTCAACTGTATCATTATTCTAAAGGATATTTGTAGGAGAAATGATTTTTTGTCTAAACAACAATCGTAGATCCAGAAGGATCTCAGATCCAGCACATTCAGAGGAACAATGCACCCCAGGTTTGATTACTTTGATATGCCTCTACTTGTTATGGCATTATTGTAGTCTTATGAATATCCAGGTTGCATTTTGATCTGTTGAAGTTATCATACTAACCATTAGTCAAAACTAAAGTCAAAGTATTAGATTGATTAAAGTTGAGATTATAGAGTTTATTCGCTAACTGAGATTTCTACCAAGATAGCATATTGTCTTAGTACGGAGGACACGTTGAAGAAAGTACTTGTCATCTTGAGTGAAGGAGACTCGGAAGAAAAGCAACACACTCATTCTTGAGGACAAGACTCCAGGTTCCAGGTTTGATTGATGAAATTGATAAGATTCAAATTTACACATATCAAGTTTGATAACTACTAAACACTAGTTGTGATAGCAATCTTTGAAAAGTTTTATTATTGAATACTTGGTAGCATGTGAGCACTATTGAGATAAATGCTTACTGTAATCATTTACTTGATATAAACTAACATCTTCTCTAGGAGAAACTTCTTGTTTTGTTTCCAGGTTACCATGGAGGAATGATTGATCACAACACTAGAAGAGTGTTTCTCTCATTCCTTATTATTGTATTTCTTACTTTTTACCTTTGTTTCAGGCAGGTCATAAGTGATAGCTCTAAAGGAGCTACTGTGACTATTGTTCTTGCTATTGTTTTATTATTATTATAAAGAGTATTATTCTTGTCTGTTGTTTCTCCCTTGTTCTTCTTGTTCCGGGCAGGTCACAGGTGATAACCCTGAGGAAGCTATAGTGACGGTTGCAGGAGACAACATATTAGATGAGACATGGAGCAGACTATCCAAGTTGTATACATGATCATATACATCCATGTACCAAAGAAGATGAAGAAGAAGCTGCTTTTGAGATACAAAGTATCTCATATGGAGATTGATTTTAAGGAGCAGAAGGCTCCAAAGATGACCGAACATTAGGATAGAACTCATTGTAGACTTGGTCAATGGATAATGAAGCCACCTTGACAGGAAGCAGAATTCGTTTGAAGTCCGACTCAACTTTTCATATTAAGACTTGGTATTCAAACACCAAGTATATCCTGCAGAGACTATGAAGTTTTTGTAGACTCAGAAGAAATCAAGACTCAGAGTAAGCTTGATCTCAAAAGGATCAGATGGGAAAAAGAGACATCTTCCAGGACTGGTAGACAGATGCCATGAGTTGAGAAGACTAGATCATAGCTTTAAAGACCTCTAGGAGACATGAAATCTCCTGAGAAGATTCCCTTGTTTCAATGACAGAGGAGAAGCCAATCAGAAGGACTGGGATATGGATTTTGCCTTGAGATCAGAAGGGAAGTCAGTGGTGACTTCCAAGATTGATCTAACAGATCAAGCATGTTGCAGATAACAATATAGAGATGCACAAAGCCTGATTTGTGTCCAGAGGATTCTCCTAGCAAGAGGGAGAAGACTATGACGAGACACTTGCTCCAATAATCGAAGAAATAGTTCCAGTGTTCGTGAACACAGTCAGAACAACCATGATTCCGATATAGTATGAGATTTAGAGGGAGCAGTCCTTGTATTTGAGATTGAGTTACCTCCATGAAAGAAGAAAAGCTACCTTCAATATCAACCACTCTTAGTTTCAGATGAAGCTGTTGCCATGACAAAATAGAGGAGCTACTCTCAGAGTTCAACAACTACAATGAGAATAAAGTAGTCATTCTCAGCTTCAGATATAACAACTGCAGGTGGAGAGTCCCGATTCCAGAAGGAACAGTTGTAGAAAAAGTAGAGGACATACTCTCAGGCAGTGAGACAAATAGTGCTTTGCAGAAAGCACATAGAACCAACACATGATTATGCAGATTGAGTTGCAGTTGAGCAAGTGTACCATATTAGTACAATGTGATGTGAAAATTTGGTTTCGAAGTATAGGACAAGAAGACTCATGTCTGCAAGTTGAAGCAAGCTCCAAGAGCTTGGTATGGCAGGATTGATAGTTTTCTGATGAGCTTGGGCTTTACTAAGAGTAAAGATGATTCCAACCTTTACTTCAAGTTTGAGAATGATGGACCAGTCATATTGCTACTATATGTGAATGACTTATTCTTGACAGATGAAGAAAATCTCATCACAGATTGTAAGAAGAAGCTTGCCGCTGGATTTGAAATGAAGGACCTAGGCCCGATGCACTATTTCTTAGGTCTTGAAGTATGGCAGAGCCCAGAAGAGATTTTCTTTAATCAAGGAAAGTATGCTGTGGAAATTTTGAATAGATTCGACATGATGGATTATAGAGCCATGTCCACTCCTATGGAGATGAATCTGAAGTTATTGACTGATACTTCGTCATAAAAAGTTGATGTTACTCTATACAGACATATGATTGGTTCATTGATGTATTCGACGAATACCAGACCAAATATATGCTTTGCTGTGAACACTTGGAGTCAGTATCTGGTGGAGCCCAGATGTGTTCACCTTGTAGCTGCAAAACATGTGATGAGATACCTTAAGGGTACGTTGGACTATGGCCTTTGTTATACTGGAGACTTGACTTCAGGTTGTATGGCTATGTTGATTCAGATTGGGCTAGAAGTGCTTTAGATAGAAAAAGCACTTCAGGATGTTGTTTTAGTTTGGGGTCAGCCATGACTTCGTGGCAAAGCAGGAAGCAATCCAGTATTGCTCTTAGTATGGTAGAAGCAGAGTACATTGCAACATGTTCCTCCAGTTGTGAAGCCATATGGCTTCAGAAGTTGTTGACAAGTCTGTTCGATCTAGAGATGGAAGCTACCATGATTCTATGTGATAACTAGAGTTGCATAAAGATGACAGAGAACCCATCGTTCCATGATAAGATGAAGCACATAGAGATCCAGTACCACTACATTCGTGACATGGTGCAGAAGGGCGCTGTAAATTTCCAATATGTTGGCACAAATGAGCAGTTTGCAGATGTGTTGACTAAGCCTCTGTCTCGTGTGAAGTTTGAGTACTTCCAAGACAAGCTTGGTGTAGTCTGAAAGGACCTCTCTCGAAAGGGGGAGTGATGTTGATGATATTATGGTATCCTGACCAACAACGGGTAGCTCAGTTAGGATTTTATATCCTAGGGGATTGATCATCCTTGGGTAGATTGCGAAGGTCCGGTAAGGACGATCTGTCAGAGTACATGTGCATGTATATGCCAGCTGTGGTCAGTAGTGGTAGCTCAGTTAGGATTCTATATCCTAGGAAATCTTATGATTCTTGGGCAGATCCCGAAGGGTCCGTAATAGTACCACAGATGTTGTTATTGATGCACCTGCCTCATTCTATTGCCACATATTGATGTTGTTGTTCCAACTTCATGCTGTTGATGTTGATGTTCTAGCTTCATGCTGTTGATGATGATGATGATGATGATGATGTTACTCCCGCTTCACACTGCAGATGATGACGATGCTCAATTTCTACTGATGTTGATGATGAGAAAATTTTCCGATGATTTATAGATATGACAGACAGTGTTGCATATATTGATGACAATGTCTCCTCTTGATGATGTATTGAGTCCAGTCAATTGTTATTAATGTTGTCAGTAGAATACCCTTCTTGTTAAGGGGGAGTGTTGAATTATTGTAACTTCGAAGAATATTCTACTTATATTTGAGTCATTATTGTATAGATCAAATCCCCTTTTGTGGATTGATCAAGTCGGGTCTTGTATAAGATCAAATCCCCTTTTGTGGATTGGTCAACATGTATTTGTATGGTGGTATTTGTAAAGTTGGCCCCTAGTAATTGTAAAGTGGTTTTAGCTACTTCTAGGAGAATTCGACTCCACCAAGTGAAGAGTCACAACCCTAGCGCCACCTCACAACTTGTATTTATATGTGAGGATGGTGTCTCATTTGAACACTCACCACATTAGCTCTGCAACTATGAAGAAGTGCGTAAGTATTGGAGGAGAACTTACTGCAATTGGGGTGACGTCAAGGAGGGTTTTGGTCTATCTATATTGAGGAAGTTTTTGTTGGGTTTTCTCCCCCCATGAGGGTTTCCCAAAATAATTTGTGTGTCTCTATTGTTTCTGTGATTGCCTCTCTTTCAATGATCTTATTTATACAGCTAATGTGCTAAATGATTATAATAATAAAGAAGAACAATAACTGCTAGTTGTATAAGTAAAACTTCAACACACAAGATCCCCAAATCTTGCGTAACTATGTAAGAACCTACCACTGTCACCTAAGTAGGGACTTCCCTCGTTTTAGTGATGGAAAAGGTCCACCACAAGGGATGCTTCCTTGGTGACCTCAA
>WSFP011453748.1:0-19492 GCA_009831015.1 Picea engelmannii
TAAAACGAAGGAAATGGAAATGAACAACTCAGGAGGGAGCCGAGGATACCTGGTAACCAGGAGGCAAATACCAAAAGGGTTTTTCTAATGATTGAGAGCGTCATCAACTGTGGTTGGATGGGGACCATGGTTGACCTATGGAGCCCTGAGTATTGAACCAACAATCCTTTCCATAATCTCCTGCGATAATAACCCAACTGCACATGCACTTGTGTAATGAATGAAGTAACTCGACCTGAAGTGAGCGGGTGTCGACATGACTTTGATTCCCTCCCCACATGTCCTTTCCTTTAAAACAAATCATGACAGTAAATAAGGTAAGTGATGGATCTTAATTCACCCTTTATTAACATTTGACCTTTGCTTAATCTAGATCCAACCATTGCATTTTTGCCTGCCTCCATATTGTGTTCTCGCTTGATATGGTAGAGAGTTGTTTTGTCAAAGTTCTTAGGAATGTCTAAAGTGTGAGACATGATGCCCTTGTATATATTGCCTCTTTCGATATTATTTTGGACTATAGCTCTTATAACTAGCATAGAATCTACGCAAGCAATAATTTGTTTTATTCAATTGGATAGAACCATATTGATGACAGAGTAGAGTGCATAAGTCTCTGCTTCATTGTTGGTTAAAGATCCAATACCCTAGGCATAGTTGGTAACTATTCGACCTCTAGTATTGTAAATAATCCCCCTCGCACCTGCCACCCCTAGGTTTGCTCACAAATCTCCATCAAAAAATCGAATATTGTCTATTTTCTTAGCTTGCCAAGACGAGAAATATGATTTATCAAGTCTTATCACCCAAATTGGTGCATTTATTGGGGGATTTAATTTAGGAGGCAAAATGGATCCCACGATGAAGGAACTTATCCAATGGTGTTCAAGGTTGTCAATGGGTTGGAGATTCCATTGTACGCTTTGTCTCATGTATTTTGTAAGTAGTGTGCATGCTTTAGTTGAGAGTTGACAAGGAGTTTTTTTGTCATCTTCAAAGATCCTTTTATTGTGAGCTAGCCAGATGCCCCAACAAATATATTTGGGGACAACTTCCCAATATATTATAAAAATGGATTTGTTCTTGAGATTCCCAATATAGTTTCTTCTCCATTAAAGGGAGAAAAGGTTGTGGGCCATCTTAGCTGAGGATGAAGGGGTCCCAGAGCATGATACGATGTTTCTTTCACAAAACTACAATATATGAAAATATGTTGTATGGTTTCCTCTACATTTTGACATAGAACACAACAAGAAGGCCCACTTATTCCTCTCTTTTTTAAATTCTTTGTTGTAAGAATTTGTCTATGCACCAAAAGCCAACCAAAAAATTAATGTTGAGAACACCATCATTGTGCTAGACTTTTTCCCACCAGTTGGCTCGAGGATGACCATGGGTGGTTTTTGAAAGTGAAATGTATCATATTTTAACATAATAAAGAGAAGAGCCCCATCCACATGCATCCGAGACATTTTTATTTCGGGGGGAATAACCTTGCAATGAAGTAATAAACTTGTTAAAAATATGGTCGAGATGAGGAAGGGGGTGAGGATATTTTCATCTTTCGTAGGAGCCATCAAGGGCCCATGTTGACAAATCTGTAAGGGAACATAGTCCTTGGGATTCCATCCAACCTTGAAGCGGGAGAAGAGAGGAAATATTATCAAGTCTCTTAATCTCCATGATTTTGTCTTCCCAAGGGTTGATCATTCGCCCATTTCCAAGTATCTAGTTCAATTTTTCAAAGATAAGGGGTCTAGCAACAGGAAACAATTTGAAAACGGGATATCCATTGTTAACTTTTGGTTGGAGGCGGGAGCTTCTTCCTCGCAATACATTGAAGTATTTTTTCCACAAAGATTGTGTCCACCACTCCAAGATGCCAATTATTAGCCTCCACAAAAGTTTATCTCCCATGGATTGATTCATTAGTCAAGGCTCCCTTATGCCAAGTCCATCATGACTTCTGTTGTTGGTGACTTGATTGAAATTTATCAGATGAAATTTTTTGTTATTTGATCTCCCATCCTGCCATAGAAAGGTCATGAGTTTCATTGATATCCTTTTGGGGCCAAGATGGTAGAGCTATGATAAATAGAGAGAGAGAATAAGAATGATTTTATAAGAATGACCCTCCCAACGGGATTTAGCCATTTATATCCCCACTGGTCAAATTTCTTGCTAATTTTTTCAATGATTTGTTTCCATATCTAAGTATGTGAGGATTTGAGCGTGATGGGTATGCCCAGATATCAAAAAGAAGTCAAATTTTCAACCCGAGAAAACTAAAAGATCGGAGCTATGGATCTCAAAATTCTCGAGGAGGTTGTCCATCAAAAAACATGACACTTCCCACTATTAACATCCCCTCCTGAAGCATCTAGGAAAGAATCTATGACTCACTTGAATCTTGTGGCGATGATGATTGAGGCCCCCCCTAGAAAAAGAGTATCATCTGCAAATTGGGAATGGTTGAAATTCTTTACCCCTCTTTCTATTTGAAGTCCAGGTAGGTTCCCAATATCTCTTTCATGGTCCAATTTTCTACTTAAGGTTTCATCTACCAACAAGAAAAGGAGGGGGGAGAGACGACAACCTTGACGAAGACCCTTGTTGATCTAAAAAAATTTAGAAGGCCTATTATTTACAAGAGGGGCAATCCATGGGTTTCCAATACAACTTGTGACCCATTTTATGAATTAGGAGTTGAACCCAAATTTCTCCATTATCTTAAAGAGGAAACCATGGTGAACACGATCAAAGGCGTTGGCTATATCTAATTTGATCACCATACCTTTCATTTTTGAAGTGGAACTTGAATGGATGGCCTCCTGAACAAGCATAATGTTATCCACTATTTGTATATCCTGCATAAAATCGCATTTATTAGGAAAAATAATCTCTGGAGGGGACCTTCTTAAGACGGTTGGCTATAATTTGGAAGCATTAAAAGGATATGGAGAAACCATCTAGGCCAGGGTCCTTCTTTGGATCCAGAATACAAATGGATAAATGGATTTCATTCTTGGTAATAGGAAGAGTAAGTTCCATATTCTCCTCATTCATGATCAAGGAAGGGATATGTTCAAGCATGGAGGCAATGTTGTCTTGACTTGCTTGATTTTGTTGAGTGTATAATTCAGAAAAATAGGAATTGGAAGTAGTTTTGATTTCAGAAAACCATCTTCCAAAGTTATTTTAGATACATTATTCCTGCTCTGCCTAAGTTTAGCTTGATTTTGGAAATATCTGGTGTTTTTGTCACCAACCTGAAGCCGTAAGCTCCAAGACTTCAAGCGCCAGATTTATTCTTCTCTTTTCAAAGCTTCTTAATATTGGAATTGTAAGTTGAATTCCTCTACTTGCAACTACGAAGCAATTTCTTGGTCCTCTAGATCTTTTTGCAGCTCGGCTAGTTTACTTTTGATTTGGAGTTTTTCAGAGGAGGGATGGACAAAATGGAGCTTGGCCCACTGTTTAGAGCTTGTTTGACCAGAGATAATTTTTTATCCCAAATGTAAACTGGAGTTCCAGGGGTCTTCTGGGTGGAAGAAACCAAATCCACCACTTCTTTATGTTGTAGCCATATTAGATTGAAACGGAAAGGGAGAGGGAAAAAATTTGGAAGGTCCTAGAGATGAAGGGATATGGGTTTGTGATAAAAAATGAGAGAGGGAAAAATGTAAGACTTGATTGAAGTGTTCCACTAAAAAAGGTTTCTATGAACAAGAAAATGATCAAGCCTTGTTGCAATATTTTTAGACCCAACACCCATATTGGTCCACATGTATTTTCCTCTATGAGGAAGGATGTCCATGAGGTCCCAATCAAAAAGGATATCCTCAAAATTTCTTCGGAAGGGATCTCTATCGAAAATCCTCCCTCTTTTTTCCGAGTTGGTTCCAATCAAATTTAAATCTCCAGCTATGATGCAAGGATTTATTGATTCAGAGTTCCTCAAATTTGAGATTGATTCCCACCATTCATATTTTTTGTGGGGGTTCGTTGGAATATATACATTAATAATAGAGAAAGTTAGATTGATCTTCTTATGATAAAATTTGGTGAGAATCCAATGTTGGATCAAACTTACCTCTTGAGTGTTCCATAAGGTGCATATTTTGTCGGATGCGCCTCTTGCATCCTCTGCAATTATATCTTTGTTTATCCAAAAAAAATTACTTAGTTTGGTTACTTATTATGCTTTCATCTTGGTCTCCTAAAGAAGTAGGATAAACAACTTTTTAGAATTTATGAGATCTTTGACGGCCTGGGATTTTTGTGTGTGGCCTAAACCCCTACAATTCCAGGAGACTATAATCATTACTTAAGAGGATTATATTGGGAGCCCCCTTTTTTCCCTATTTTCCCACTTTGAGCCTTGTTATTTTTCGATCATCCTCCTATCATATTTGTTAGATTTTTTTGTGAACCCAACAAAATATATTTTTGAGCCTATTCCTCCCTCACATATTCGACAGGTTTTTGTCCTGGTTTCCTTGGCATAATTTCTTCTGAGGCTTTATCTTCTTGTCCCTCTTCTCCCATACTTTATGATTCTGAATTATATTTGGCATCTAAGAAATCTATTTCAACATATTTGAATGTGTCCAAATCTTCCAATCGAGGTTCAAGAGGGTTGGAAATTAAGAAGATGACAGGACCTTGTTTTGACTTCAGGGACACTACACCCGAACTAGGCTGAGGATGAGGGATTATTTGGACCAAAGTTTGATTTTGACTTGTTATTCCAACAACAAAAAGGGACTTGGGATTCCTCCTCTGCAGACTCCTCCAGGTGAGATAGAGACTTGAACTTGTTGGATAGGGCAGGGGTCTTTTTTGGAGGGATGTTGTCTTTTTTAACTGGCGATTTTGGCCTAGAAATGAAAGGGCCTGTTGTTGAGGGACCAAATAATTATCCTTTGTTTCCTCCAAAGCCCATATTTTTAGAAACCGCTTGCCATTTCTCCTCTCTTCCGGTGCTAGTTGGTGCATGTTCTGCCTTCTTGTAGTTCCTTGCAAAATGTCCATATTCATGGCAGAGTTTACATTTGAAGGTTAATTTTTCATAGTCCACTTGTTTCACATGCTCCCAATTGTATAAGGTGATGACAATTTCTTTAGGAATATATTTCTCTAGGTCTAATTCTACACAAATTCTTGCACAAGAGAAGAGGACCTCCTTTGGTTCTACCCAATCTATGTATCTACCAATAGAATTTCCAATACTTCAAAGTTCATCATCGCTCCAACAATGCAGAGGAAGATGCGACAATATTACCCAAACTAGAACGACTGAGGGTACATCATTTTTAGGACTGAAATCTAGGGTTCATTTATTCAAATACATTCCTCTTTCTTCTAAAAAATACGGTCCACTTCGAAATATTAAGTCCCGTACTTCCTTGTACTCAAATAAAAAAACTTAAAAACCCTCTTCCAGAAAAGAAATGATTCAGAGAACCTTTGATGAGGGGTTTCCAATTATTTTCCATCTAGAACGAAATTGTTTTCGGAGACGACCAAATGCTAGTAAATTAGCCTACCAACCCTCGTTCAGTGACTGCCAAAGTTTTCTTCCTTGTTGTTGAGGGTGGGAGAGATACCTTGGGAATTTCATTAATATTTTTCACGAATTTGGTAGGTTGTGCTTTCGAATTCTTGACCGATGTAGATACCATTTCCTAAAATGTGAGTTCATCTTCATCAGGAGGGGGAGAAGGCCCCCTCCCCTCAGAGCCCACCATGACTACCATATATAGGGTTCACGAAGACCAATGCACACTCCATAAGACGGGTTTTTCTCTCCTTATCTCCTTAAGTTATGTCCTTGCTATGCATTCCCATGTGTTCAATTGTTAAGGAGACAAAGCCTTAACATTAATTCTTGGCTTCTTAGGACATGAACTCCAATTCAATGTTATATGTATGGTTTCAAACTAATTCTTGATCTGGTGTCCTAGTGCTTGAGTAAATTTTAAATTGAAAAGTTATAGAAATCCATTATGAAGACTAAGAATGAGTGCACCGAAATGGAAAAAAGAAAATAAACAAAGATAGTGACTCACTTGATAAGTTTTTCATGGGAGGCCCTTTCTGAGTTTTTGCACGAAAATGAAATACAAATATAAACTTCAAATTGATTTAAAATTGCTTTAATTGTAGTAAATTGATTATTTTGGTGATGAAAAAAATTGTAAGTATCAATAATACAAGGAGATGAGGTCTCTAGTTTTAACATGATATGCTTCCTGGTACATTTCAAGGTCCAATTACATACAAACATTTTGAATTTTTGGTTGTAACATAAACACACATATTAAACATCAAACTTTCATACTACTAATAGATCAAACAACTAAAATTTGCTCCTACTTTTCCTAATGAATTTTTTGTTACTCGTGCTCATGTCTTCTCTCTTTATGAGTTCTCAACTTTATTTTTCGTACACCTTTGATATGCTTATAGAATTGAATTTGTTGCTAACGAATTATTTTATTCTGTGTTGGTCCTGTACCATTTTGTCCCATAGGGTATTGTCCTACAATGATTTATTTTAGAAATTATAATTCATACCATATATATAATTATCCCACCAAATAGATGTACATAATATCCTACAAAATGTGGAAAATAATTGTTCTCACAATTTGATGAAAAATAGGAACCCAAAGAACCAAGCTTCCTTAATACTAGAGTAATAGGAACTGAAACGACCAAGTTTCCATAATACCAATGTAAGGGCCATAAGGGAGTTTCTACTAATTGGTATAAAGACATCTATTTTTTCTTATATCTTGAGGAGAGAATCATGAATTCCATAAGTCACCTTACTAGATAATTTTATGGTAAATTTTCTCTTATATCTGAAGGAGAATAGTTAGAGCACTAATAATAGTAATAGCAATGGAAAGAAAGGATAATAGCAAATGTGATTAGAATGAGGAGAAGGACTAATGCATAAATCAAACTTGTATTAATGCATTAATTGAACCAAAAACCTTGCCTTATAAATTTCCTATCAAAATTGAGAACATAGACTCATAACTTGTCTACTGAATCGAACTAACACTACCTTGTCTCATGAATCAAAACAAAATTGTAGGTAAGTTTTAAATTACTAGTGAGGATCATTATCTCTAGATGCTAAGTGGAAAAAAAAATATTAACTCACATGAAACCATGATAATGGGGGAAAACGATAGGCTTAATCCAATGCTTTGACAAGTTGTGTCAAGTTCCCAAGACCAACAAAATTTGGCAGCCTCCACTACATTGTATATGCTTGGGTGACCTTCCTAAGTAATAACACAAGAGTGTTTTATGGTTGGTGATGCTACCAACAACTTTGTCAGTGCCTAGAACCCTTCTAGATGTGATCCATTATGATCTCCATTGAATACTCACTCTAGGTCAATGGAATGCATCCAATGTTACCATGAGTGTGTACTTTTGAATTTGTGTAAGCATCCCTTAATATATATAGAGAAAAATGTAGATAAAAAAAAAATGCATTCCACAAATTCAAAAATATGAAGCCGACAAAAAAATTCCAAGGTTAGGTTGATCCTAGCAACTGAGTGTGGTTTGAGCCTAGGTGAATCCTAGCTAAAATTTCTAAACTACCATAATCCATATAACTTATATCAACACATGTGACAACATATATGGTAATTAATCTTTCCAAACAACTACTGAAGCCTATTAGGCTTCTGCCTATCAAGCTTCATTAACTATTGTTTTTTGAGTGATTATATCTCTTTTTGGAAGCACTCGTGTTTTTTAAATAGAAAATGCAATTGTTGCTTACTCTAGGTGATCTCATTCACAAGTGCATCCTTTTTTTATTCCAAAACATGGGTAAACTTTTCTTTTTTTAGTATGGAGGCTTTGAGGTTGGTTATCTCCCTCGTGAATCCATTGTTCTTTTCTTGTAGGTCTTTTGATATCCTCTTAAAGGAATGGTATCCTTATGATGTCTTGAGCACTTGTTTTCCAATAGTTTGTTGTGGCTATGAAGTCAAGAAATTATCTCTCAAGTATCTTTGTTTTTAGATTTATTCTCCTAAGCATATAATTCTAACTTGTTTAACAATGTGTTGTTCTTATCTTCTAGTTCATTCAAATCTTCTTCCATGTTGCCTAATATTATGAATTTCAATACCAATTATGCTACCATGATTTATTTTTCCCTTCCCAAGTAGAGAACATAATGTGAAGGTTCTTAAGGTCAATGACTTGCTTTTATGAAACATATTTTTGTAGCTTAAGTTTTTCTTCTTGTGCATGTACAATATTTTCCTACAAAGTATTGGAATCACCTTGCTCTTCTACACATTTGGTATGTTCACTTCTTAATCTAGCATTTTCACAATTTCCTTTTGCAAGTGCTTTTAGGAGATCCAAAGTTTTTCTTTATTGGATCTCAACAAGCTTAGTTTTAGGTTGCACTTCCTATTGCAAAAGGGTAATTTGAAATGTCGAGGGCTAGGTTGATCCTAGATACTAAGTCTGAGTGTCATTCAATCCAGGTGAATCTTGGCTAAAATTTCCATGTTGTCATAAATGTTATTTTTATCATAGCCTTAGCATTCATATGGAATAATTTAAGGTTTTATTATTATGAAAGACTATCATACTTGCACCTTATTAGCTATGATGTTTATATGTAAGTAATGTGGTCTTGAAGGTCTTACCTCACTTGATTTATCACTAAGCAAAAATAATGCATAAACTAGCCCCTAACAAAATGCTTTCCATAACATTCCCAAATTCAATCCATTCTTGGCAAGGACATAGCCATTATTATGGCACTCCTTATAAATCATAAAGTTGCCAATGTCATTGCTAGATTAGCTTAGATTGTTATAACTTGTGTTTGTTATCCACAAGGTCAAAGAACCAAGCCCTCCTTCTAGCACACTATTATATAACAAAATCCAAAAGGTGGCAAAGTCTTTTTTTAAGAAATATGTTAATCCCTAGACAAAACCCCATTTTATGTATAAAACCCCTTATTAATCCCTAGATATTGAACTATTACATTTCTAGTGTTATATTTTTATGTAGGCTAGAACCCTTCATTGCACCCTTTCATTATAATTGTACTCTTTGTCTCCTATATATATATATACCAAGGAGACCTACTCTTAGGATCATCTGATCTCATCGTATCGAAGTGGACTATTATTCTTGGTTTTATATCAGTCACAAGGTGTTGGTTCATAACATTTGGTATCATAGCATATATCCTAGGGTTTTGCTGCTTCAAGCGAGTAATATTGGAATTTTCACTATAATTTATTTTTTTCTAGAATGCTTCAAACAACATAATTTGGAGGTTACTCGGGTGACATATCCAAGTACGTATGGTAAAAAATTTAATTTTTTTTTTGTTACAATTTAGGAGGTATAGCCTGTGGAAGATAGGGTTTTTGACTCATCCTAAAATCAGTTTTAAAGGTGTTATCTTGGGATTTTTGCTATAATTTTTTTTTCTGAGAAGTTTCAAATAGTGAAAATTTTTGAATACTTGGACACATAGAGAAGTACGTATGGTACAAATTTCAAGTTGTGGGTAGTTAGAGTTTCACAGATATTTTCTATGGAAGTTGGGGTTTGTGACTAGTCCTGAAATTAGTCTCAATCGCGCCATATTTTTATTTTCGTTATAAACTAATTTGGTGAAGTTTCAAACTCAAAAAATTTCATAATCCTAAGGAAACATATTGAATTACATGTGAATTTTTTTTTAGAAATTGAATCATTATAATTTGTGAGATATATCGTATGGAAGTTGAGGTATTTTAGTAATCCTTAAATTATTCCTAAACAAGCCATTTTGGTATTTGTGCTATAACCTGTTATCAATGAATTTTTAGAATGTGAAATTTTTAGGAGTTTAAAAAGTCATATCATAGTACTATAGACTGAAATTTCATACTCAGAAGGGTTCAAAGTTCATATATATATCAAGACAAAGGTTAGCCATCCATGCATACTCCAAATTAAGGGTTTGAAAAGTACATAACTTACATTTGGCATAAATTTTGATTGGAAGATCTATTTTTGATGACTCAAAATTTGTGATAAAGAGGAAAAAGAGGAGAAGTATTATTTTCTCACATTGCAAAAGGTTCTACAAGAAATAACACTGGCACTCCTCGTAAAAACTAAAACATGGCATCTGAAGAAAGTGAAGACTTAGAAAACATGCTAACCCAATTAAAAAACCAAGTTGATGAAATGAGTGCTAGTATGTTGAAAACAATGATTTATCACAATCTCAGGAATACCTTTAAAAGGAAATGGAAAAGATGATGGATGAAAATCGGGAGCATATGGAAAAAAAGATGTTATAATTGCAAAATTCTATGTCTTCCATGATCTTACATACTCTAGATGAGAGACTCCCTATAGGAGATACCAAAATCCAAGGCAATCATGAAAATGTAGAGGAAATAAATATTGAGTCCCAAAATAATGATTATTCATGACTTCAATATCCACATCATCAATGCTTCAAGTCAGCACCAAGGAACTACTTCATTCCAAAGATTGATATGAGGAAGTTTAATGGTAAAGATCTTATAACATGGGTATTCTAGATGGAACATTTATTTGATCTACACCAAGTGCCAAGCTTACAAAAGGTACATATTGCATCCTTTTATTTGGAAAATGATCAATTTGTTTGGTATCGATGGCTTTGTGAACGAAAAAAGAATTATATTATCTCTTGGTCCATTTTTTCCGATGAATTCATATCACATTATCCAGATATTAAGAGAAATACATTATTTAATCAATCGATAAATATTCAACAAAAAGGTCCAATTACAAAGCACATTTAACAATTCCAAAAGCTCAGTCTCAGGGTAAATAAAATTCCTAGGGATAATTTGTTAAATCTCTTTATGAACACTCTAAAGGAGAACATTCAACATGAGGTGCATCTGTTTGAACCTAAATACCTAGAGCAAACTTTTCACATGGCAAGGAAAGTGGAAAAAAATATATGTCTGCTGAAAAGGTGGCCTCTAATAGTTATAGAGAGAACCATGTTCCCTCTCCTAACCTTAATCAATAGACAAGGTTGACAACTCAATAAATGGTTGAAAGAAGAGAATAGGTACTATGTTTCAATTGTGAAAAAAAATACAGTAAGGGGCATAAATGTAGAGAGAACAAATTATTCTACATAGACCATGAAGAGGAAGAATATCAAGAATTAGAACCATCACAAGATCTAGATCTAGAAGATACTACTCCAATGATATTTTGTCATTCATTGTCCAAAATCAGTACTCCACAAACCCTCAAGATACAAGGATGCACCAAAAAGAAAAAGGTAACAATGTTGATTGCTTTTGGTAGTACCCTTAACTTCATCAATTACAAATTAGAAAAAAAATTCAATTGCTTTATATATCTGACACCAAAGTTTCTAGTAATGATTGCAGATGGAGGTACCATAAATTGTTTTGGGAAGTGCCATAATATTAAGCTCAATATGGGGGAGTATTTTTTGGATAGTCTCATGATTTTCATCCAAATGGGTGGTGTTGATGTTGTATTAAGGGTCCAATGGTTACAATAATTGGGAACAGTGGGCCTTAATTTTCAATATATTTTCATGAGATTTTCCTCAAAAGTAAAGGAAATTGAGCTTAGTGGTATCCAAGGGAAAACCTCTAAGGTGATAAGATTTAATAGCATGAAAAAAATAATCAAAAAGGGACACCATCGTGTAATTGCACAATTTTTCTCACTAAATGTTCAAAAATCTATGTCCTCTACTCCATTGGATCTCTAAATAGTTATCAACAATCACTCCAAGGTATTTGGAGAAATGCCTAAGGGTCTTCCACTTGCTTGAGATCATGACCATGTTATTCATTTGCAACCAGTAAGTGTACCACCTAACATTAGGCCTTACATGTATCCATATGCATAGAAGAGTGAGATTGCATGCATGATCACATAAATGTTAGAGGTTGGCATCATTCAACCTAGACAAAGTTCTTTCTCTTCACTTGTGGTGATGGCTGCAAAAAATTATGGTTCTTAGCGTATGTTTCCAAATTATAGACCACTCAACAAAATGACAATAAAAAATAACTTTCCTATTGATGTTTGTTATAGCATCATTTGACACCACATATGTTCATGATGACTCATTGGCCTTAGTTTCATCCCTTTTCCTACTTGCAAGACCAAAATCCCCCTTTTCCTCCCAAAAAATACTTTAAAAATCTCATTTTTCTTGATGTACACAACTCTCCTTAAATCAACTCATGTACATACGCGCCTTTCTAGTTAGCAACCCATGTACATGTTTAAATGGTTCAAAATAATAATAAATCCCAATAGTTCAGGCGGAGTTGATGAGTTCCCTAGGTTCTCGACCTCTTGTAGCTCGTTCATAACTTCTCCAACTGTCAAAAGGGAGTATAAATTAGAGCCTTGGGATGGAAGAAAAATATAACAAAGTAATGGATCCTTATGCTGCCATTTTCATTATAGCTATGCAAGTCTCCTTTTCCCCTTGCTTATGAGATTGTCCTTTCCCTCTGAAAACCCTTGTTTTTAGAATTTGTGTTCTCCCTATCTTGTCAGAAAGAAAGACATTGCTTCCTTGGACCTGTTGGAACACAAAGCCTTGGAGATTGTGCTTGTCATATCTAGCCTTGGGTGGAGGAACTTGGAGCCCCGTTTCAGGACCGTGTCGAGCGGTTACAAATTGTAACCAACTTCTATGTTGTTGTTAATAAAATATTGCTCATTCTCGTCCAATTTTGTATGTTTATTCGTGCTTTTAATGAGATTATTTATATCTTGTTTGAATCTATTATGAAAATTGAAATGATCATGTCTAGTTATTTAGTAGATAACTACCTATTTGCAATTGCTTGTCTCTTTGTTTGCAGGAGTTTTGAAAGGATTGTTGTGCAAGAGTCCTAGAGAGAAATTTCTTGAGCGAGATATACATAAAATGTTGGATTACGTGTATGTTCTCTTTTCTATATTCTGAAAGTTAGTTATTGCAAGTAGTTACTTTTAATTAACTACCCAATTTGAGTTTGAGAGTGGTATTTTAGGGCACTTATGTATTGTCACCCTGACCCTTAGCCATAGGACTTAGTTTTTTGTAACATTGGCATTGATGAATTATTAGATGAATTGCATGGAGCAATTTTATTTACTAAGTTGGATCTTCGTTTGGGATATCATCAAATCAGAATGAGGCATGAAGACATTCCCAAAACAACCTTTAGAACACATGAAGGTCCTTATGAGTTTTTGGTTATGCCATTTGGATTTACTAATGCACCTTCAACATTTCAAATCTTGATGAATTATATTTTCAAGACCTTCCTTAGAAAAATTGTGTTCGTGTTTTTTTATGGCATACTAATCTACAACAAATATTAGGAAGAGCATGTACATGTTGACAGAGTATTAAAAATATTAGAAGATCAACAAATTTAAGCAAAGACTTCCAAGTGTGCCTTTGGGGTTCAAGAAATGGAATATTTGGGTCATATTTGGGTCATATTGTAGAACTATGGTAAAATAACAACACCTCTAACAACATTATTAAAGAAGGAAAGCATTTTATTGGACTCAAGCAAAAAAGAAAAATTTTGAAAAACTTAAGGAGTCTATGTGCACAACTTTTGTCCTGGCCACACCTAACTTCACAAAAACATTTATTGTAAAGTGTGATTCCTATAGACATGGCATTCATGCAGTTATAATGCAAGAAGGAAGGTCCCTTTCCTTTGAAAGCAACCAACTTAAAGGAAAAAACTTACTCAAACCCATTATGAAAAATAAATGTTTGACATACTACATGCAGTTAATAAATGACCCCCTTACCTAATAGGAAGACACTTCAAAGTAAAAATAGATCATTATTGGTTGAAGTACTTCTTAGAGCAACGATTATCTCCATAATAGCAACGAAAATGGGTTACAAAGATGCTAGGTTATGACTTTTAAATTATCTAAAAAAAAGGAAAACATAATGTTGTGGCAAATGCCCTTTCAAGGAAAGAAGAAGAAAGAGAAGGTTCATTATGTGTTATTTATATTCCACAATCTTATTGGGTGGAAGAAGCAAGGATAGAATGGAGGTGAGATCAAGAGGTCTACAAGACCATTCAACAACTATAGGAGGACCACAATTCATTACATAATTTTGTATGGAAGAATAATTTTCTATGGTATCATGATCGCCTTTATTTATGTAATAATTCCCAACTCAAATAGAAGGTCATTCTGGAATTGCACACTTCTACTATAGAAGGACATTCATGAATCTTGAAAACATACCACATGATCAAGAAGGATTTTTTCTAGGAAGGTCTTAAAATTGATGTTTAAAAGTTTGTGTCTGAATGTGTGGTATACCAACAGAACAAGGGAGAGACAACCAAGATTCCAGCTCTCTTACAACCATTAGCTATGCCAAGTCAACGTTATGAATAAGTTTCAATGGATTTTATTACAAGTTTACGCAAATCTCAAGGAAAGAATGTCATCATGGTAGTATTGGATTGATTGAACAAAGTATGCCTATTTTTTCTCTCTTTCTCGGCCTTTTAAAGAAATTATAGTAGTTGTAGCATTCATGGAAACAGTTCAAAAGCTACATGGAGTCCCCAAGATTATTGTAAGTGACAAAGATCCAATTTTCACTGGAAATTTTTGGACTGAATTATTCTCTTGTTTGGGTACTCAATTGACTCACAATTATCCCTCCCAGCAAAGGTACTGATGATGGAATCAAATGATTGAGTGAATCATGGAATTAATGATGGGAATTACACTAATTTCCCCACATTATATTTTCTTGTTCCTATCTTGACACTTGTCACTCTAGGAACTACCTTTCACTCCACTTGGTAATGTGTTCCCTTCCCTTAAGAACTTAGGATAAAAGTATGTCATAAAGCTTATGACTTAGAAATAATATTATTTTATTACTTGGATTAATGCCCCTTGACTTAGCCCCTTTTCCTCTCAATCCCTATCCCCCCATACGCTTTCATCTTACTTGGTCTACAACAATGATGTATTTTATTAACATAATTGAGTGTGATTACATATTACATTTTATAGGATCGCTATCCTTTCAACTCATAGGCTCCCTAGCCTAAATAACACACACACACACACACACACACACACACACATATATATATATATATATATATATATATATATATATGAAATGGTAGGGACCAATCTGCCCCCTTAACACAAGTGTGACATACATCTTTTCTTTTAAGGCTTCAAAAGCAATATGACATTGGTTATTCCAATAGAATTCTAAATCTTTTTTAATTAAAATAAACAAAGGAGATGTTAACTTAGTGAAATTTTCAAGAAACCTACGATAATAGCCAACATGCCCTAGAAAACTGCAAACATCTTTTTAACTTTTTGGTATGGGAAGTTTGGATGTTACCTCTATTTTCATGGGATCCACTTTTATGCCTATGGGAGAAACACAGTGCTCAAGAACAATCGCTTCGGTTAGTAGTAAATGAATTTTTCATTGCTAAGTGAGATATTTTTTCTTGACACCTTTTAAGCACTTTACTCAAATTAGTCAAAGCTTCTTCAAATGTGTTCCCAAAAACAGTAAAGTTGTATATATATATATATATATATATATATATATATATATATATATATCATGGATCAAGTCGGAAAATATTCCAAGAATAGACCATTGAAAAGTGGTGAGTGCATTACAAAGAGCAAAGGGAAGGACTCAATAAGCAAAGTTTCCCCATGGGTAGATGAAATTTGTCTTGTCTTGATCCCCGAGGGAAATGCATATTTGAGTGTATCCTCTAAACCCATCAAGGAAATAAAAGTACTTTTTCCTTGCTAATGTGTCCAACACTTGATCTATGAAGGGAAGAGGAAAATAATCTTTTGAAGTGGCTTTTTTTATTTCACAATAATCAACACAGATCCGCCACTTTCCATTCTTTTTAGGAACAATCACTAGTGGTGATACCCACTGACTATTGAAAATAGGATAGATGAAGTTGATGTTAAGAATTTTTTGTAATTCACCTTTCACTATCTCAAGTAGCACAATGTTCATACATCGTAGGGGTTGTTGGATGGGGAAGGATTCATCGTTTATGTAAATATGGTGAGTGCATAGATCAAGATGGATCCCTTGCATATCAATGTAATCTCATGCAAAAGCACCATTATATTCATGTAATGGTGAGATTAATTGTTCCTTCTATAAAGCATCTAGCCTACCATTGATATTCAAAGTTTTGTCAGGATTGATCTCTACAAGTGTAGTGGAAGTTTCTTCTATGGAGAAAAATGGGTAAGGCATATGGTCTGACTATGAAGAGATATCAATGATTGAATAAATTTCTTGAATTTTCTGATCCAAAATGTATTTGAAGAATAAAGAGGATGGTTGCTCAAATGAACTGGGATATATAATAAATTTATTGATTATATCATCTTGAATATCTTCCCTATAAAGGATCATCTAATCAAGAGTAAGTATTTGCAAGGAATTCTCTTTATCACTACCTTCATTGCATATCCAAATAGGAAAGTCAGAATCAGTGCTTGGCTTGGCATAAGGGTATATGGTGATTTTCTTAGAGGAATTTCCTTGAGAGATAGTCATATCTCATAATCTACAACCAATCTAAGCATCAATAGTGGCTAGCCATGGCCTTCCTAGAATTAAGGGATAACCCCCAAGAGTGAATTTTGGTTGCAAAACAATGAAATCAGTTGGGCACTCCCAGGAGTCCATAGAGACCACAATGTCTTCTAGGATTCCTTTAAGTTTGACGATAGATTGGTCAGCTAGTTGAAGGGTTGTAGGATTTTGTCATAAGTTGGATAATTCAATATGCACCATGGTATCTTTGGTCATTACATTTATGGAAGCCCCTAAATCTATCAAATATTGGGAATGCGTGTATTGTTAATGTCAACATCAACAATAGAGCTTCTTGTGTCTACATATTTGGAAATAAATCTTTTTCCAAGCATAAGATCGGCTAGTTGACCAATAACATGCATAGTAGGAGGGTATTTTTTGTTTCTACCAAGATTCTTTAGGCAAGATTCACGGACATATTTAGCATAAATAACGACATCCTTGATTTCTTGAAAAAGTGATATCTTGACACACATTTTTCAACTCCCTAAGAAACTCAAACTCAAGTTGAGCCAAAGGTTTATCTAAATTTAACCTCTGGATAGGGAGGAAGTTGCATGCCTATGAGTTGTGGTTGTTTCAAGTTTCCTAGGGAGGTGGCTTGTGGTGTATTTGGTAGATCAATGGAAGGTTGGTTTTCTACATAATTGTCTCATATCGAGTTGTCCTCAACATCATCCTCTGTGATGATTGGAGAAGTTGTGTTATTGAGGATTATCCCTGATCTCAGATGGATATCTTAACATTCTACATGGGTGATAACATAAGTAGGAGAGTTGGACAACTCAATTTTTTAAGTGGCTTGAGTTGGTTTATTATTTTGGTTAGGAGTTGGTTGAGTAGGTAGTTGTGGCCTTGGTGGAGGATTTCTAGCAGGAAGCTATAATTTTTGTTGTAGAAATTGGATTTGTTGTTGTTGTGGAAATTGTGGAGTTGATTGTTGTTTGGTTCCATCGATAGAGCTCCACTAACCTTGTGTCCATTGATATCCTTGGTTTAGTTGAGGTGGCCATGAATACTATGGGAGAGAAGGATATTGCAATTGTTGATTAGTCCAATAAGTATTGAAAGTCATACCTAGAGGTCTTAGCTTCCAAGGTCATTTTTTAGCAATGAAGAAAATAAGATATGCTTCTTCATCCATCCCTTGGTACACATATTTTATTCCTAGAAAAGAAGGGAATCTAGTAGTAGCATGGTTTTGCTCACAAATTCCGCAAACTTCAATGTTGTTCAGTGGAAAATCCCTCAAGGGATGTTTTTTTCTACATTTTGGAGCAAAAGATAGATAGTGCTCATTCTTCATCCTCCAACTTCCTTTTAACCTGCAGCATATCAAATTGTGAACTTAGAGAACTGAGAATATATGTCTTAAAATTATCTAGAAGATTACCATTTTCATCTCAAGTGACCCCTCCTCCAACTAATTTTGTAATTCTAGCAACAATGTATAAAGGAATTCTCCCATGTTTTGAGATTCCATGTGAATACTTCTTTCATAACTCATATATGTCATCATAATTCAATTGTAAAATATCCCCTCCTCCCATGAAATTCAAAATATCCAAACATTCATCTTGAATTGAAACCCTTATCAAGATAGTTCACAAAGTGTCTTTAGGAATTTGACCTATGCAATTTTTTCAAGATCTTTTCATGAAATTTTCCTCAAAAAGAAAGGAAATTGAGCTTAGTGTTATCCAAGGGAAAACCTCTAAGGTGATAAGATTTAATAGAGTGAAAAAATTAATCAAAAAGGGACACTGTCGTGTAATTTCACAATTTGTCTCACTAGATGTTCAAAAATATATGTCCTCTACTCCATTGGATCTCTAAATAGTTATCAACAATCATTCCAAGGTATTTGGAGAAATGCCTAAGGGTCTTCCACTTGCTTGATATCATGACCATGTTATTCATTTGCAACCAGGAAGTGTACCACCTAACATTAGGCTTTGCAGGTATCCATATGCACAGAAGAGTGAGATTGAGTGCATGATCCAATAAATGTTAGAGGTTGGCATAATTCAACCTAGACAAAGTTCTTTATCTTCACTTGTGATCCAGGTGGATATCGGTGGCCACCCACCTTCTCCAACTGGCCCAAAACATGTTTCTGGCAATTTTGGTAATTTACTATTTTTAGCAGTTTTTAACTTCTGGGGCCATTTTGAGGCCCTAAACGATGTTTTTTGAGAAAACGGGGAGCAACATGGATCATAGATCAATGTTTCTCACACAAAATTTGTAGTTCTCGGATAGATATTTCCAACGAGCTATCATACGCCTAAAACAGAGATCGTATGCAAAAGTTACGACCCCGGGAAGTTGATGCACCAACTTACCCAAACGAGGCCCACATGACTTTTGGAGCTTCATCTCCTAGGGTTATGTTTTTTTGGATGTCTAGAGTTTTTGGCATTCCTGCTTATTGTAGAAAGGCCTTCAGAGCCTCATTGTGATCATCTTCTCATAGATGCGAGTAGCCGTCACATCTCTTCTCAGAGATAAGCTACCACCATTCTAGCGAGTCTTTCACTCTATACTTTTACAGACATTTATTTCATTAATAGAAATCGTGTATTACTGTATATCTGTGACTCTCATTTCATGCCAAAAATAATCTGGATCAGTGGTATCAGAGCAGGCTGCTCTTAATCGTTTTTCAGTGCATGTCCCCGACGAGGTCCGAGTATAGCAAGTTGGGTCTCGAGCTTGTCTCTCTTGAGGACAATCGCTCTCGCACACCCAAGAAACCCTCAATGG
>ML872723.1:8450-19492 GCA_009831015.1 Picea engelmannii
GTGTTCAAGCACCCACTTGAACCTTTGAGGACACCAGTCCTCCCTAGCACCTCCCAACCACCCTGAATTATAAATTCTTTGTTACTAAAAATTATTACAGTGATATAAAATTATTCAATGGATTACCAACCCTATCGTTGTTCTATTACACTGCTCTGCCCTGTCTGCATCAGTGTCTTCTACACACCTCTATCCCTTTCTGTTATTTCGCCTTTTATGCTCTATGCATCATATCCCTTCAATGCACCATTCCTCGATTGTGTATCTCTGCTCCCGCGTTCTTCCTCCTGGTACACCCTCAATTCCTCTACACAACGACAACAACACTCTCTCTTCTTTGTTTAGAATTCTTATAGTCTCTGTTGTCTTTGTGCATGCAATATTCGCAATGCCTCTGCATGCTCACTCCGCACCAAATTCCTCCACAACTTGAGTGCTCTGTCTGATCATCATCATGACTCTTCAACTTCTCTGGTCGTTTTCCACTCGTTCAGCATCACTGTATGTTGTACTGAGATTCCTCATCCTCTTTGGTAGTTTGAGACTCTTCGTCTTCTCTGTGACAGTCGAGCTCACATTCTCTGTTCTAGTTACATGCCTCAATGCTCATCCAGTTGTCAATCGCCTCCACGAACATCTTCATCCCTCTTGAAGATTCCCAGAGGCTCTTCACCTTCTCTGTCAATCATCCCCAAGTGTCTTTGAGTCCTCTGGCTGAAACCATCAGTGGTTTCTAGCAGTTACACTGTGTCGTGCTACAACAGCCCTCCGATCTTGTTCAAATTCACCTACATCATTGGATTGATTCCATGGGATCTTGCATTCATTTCGGCATTTGGCAATTCGACATTCGTGTGACCATGTGTCTCGACATCCCCAGTCGCGATCCCCAAAAAGGAGCTTGGTTTCTCTAGCTCTTTCCTCCATTTCTCACTGATGTGACCAAGGGTTGTGACCATAGCCTTATGCATAAGGTGATTTCACGATTTCGCATTTTGTGAATCTGGAGATGAGGCATCTCGACTCTCCAAGTCGATATCCCCGAAACCCCGAAATGGCGTGGGATCAACGGTCTCGATCAACACTTGATCTGACGGCTCATATCATTTCATGATTTCAACATTCTTGATGTTTAGTGTTTTTTTCACTACCAAGTCCCGATCCACGAAACTCCGAAATGGGGTCGGATCAACGATCCAGATCACATCTTGATATGACGGCTGCGATTAAGTCGCGATTTCGCATATCGTGATTTCAGGATTCCTGTGGTTATTATTCTTTGACATCTCCAACTCTCGATCCACGAAAATCTGAAATGGACTGGGATCAACGGTCCAGATCAAACCTTGATCTGACGGCTCAGATTACGTCGTGATTCCGCATATCGTGATTTTGGGATTCTTGTGGTTATTATTATTTGACATCTCCAACTCTCGATCTGCGAAACTCCGAAATGGACTGGGATCAACGGTCCAGATCATACCTTGATCTGATAGATCATACCTTGATCTGATAGCTCAGATTACATCACGATTCCGCATATCGCGATTTTGGGATTCTTGTGGTTATTATTCTTTGACATCTCCAACTCTCGATCCGCGAAACTCTGAAATGGACTGGGATCAATGGTCCAGATCAAACCTTGATCTGATGGCTCAAATTAAGTTGCGAAAACGCATATCACGATTTCAAGAGGTTAGGGAACCCCGTTCCTTTGACTCTCCAGTCAACGAACTGATGATCTTTCCCCACGTGTCCTGCCTGATGATGGACGGTCCTCCTTCTTTCAGGATTTTGTGAGCCCGATACTCCTTGCACTTTAAAGAACGTGCAGGTTCTCCTTGATCCGATGATGATCGGATCCCACGCTTGGATTTAATGCATGAGATCTATCCTCCTCTTCAGTGCACTCTTCTTGTCTTCATTGAGATCTGAAAGCCATCGGGAATTCTGAATTGTTGATCCAACGATCACTGTTGCTTCTCTTCCCCGATTATCACTGCACTGCGGATCATCATTGTTGTACTTAAGCCATCATCGTTGCTGTACTTTCCATCAATGACAAGCATACGCTGCCTGTAAAACATGCCAACACATACTGGATACTAGAACATAAAAAAGTGTAAGAAAGTTTTAAGGATAAAGTTTTTGGGGTCTTGGTGGCCCAACATATCTGTGGGAAATGTATACCAGATATGGGATGATGGATCAAATGTGTAATTTTAAATTTTATAGGGGCCTGGTGGCTCGGTTACCTGGTGGTGGGGACACACAATATCAGGTATATCGGATATCAGATGATGGAAAAGTGAAATTTCTTGAAACCACAATGAGTCGATATGTTGGTGGGTCGATTTCTCGATGACTTGGTGGTTGGAACACAAAAAGGTTCCATACCAGATCGGAGTAACACATTGAATGTGAAATGTTAAATTTTCTAGGGGCCCAGTGGGATGATGGGCGATGCCACATCAACGCTACGAAAACAACCATGTTGATGCTACATCAGAGCCACGAAATTGGCCACATCACTACCACATGTTAGGTCACATAATTGTGCCTAGTCAACATGGTGTCTCAAACAAGGTTAGAGGATGTGATGACATCATAGCCATGCCATCCAATACACATGGAGACCACATCATCTGTCATGTCAGCATGGTGATCTAGGAAGGATATCAATATATCAGATACCAAAATATTATAGGAGCATTGTAGTGTTGAGGTTCTGGGGACCCGATGGCCTGGTATACCAAATTGGAGGAGCATGGAGTGTGTTTGAAGTCCCCGGGGGCCCGATGAGCCTAGTGGGTTGGTGGCCTGGTTGTTAGTTAAATAGAACTTCCGAGAAGAATTTTGAACCTAGTGGGTGGTCCAATATTGACTGTTAATCAAAGGAATCAATCAATCAGATCGAAGGAACCAAACCAAAGTGATTAATTAGCTTAGTGTTGAAGCTTCGGGGGCCTAGTAGGCCGATGAACCTATAGTCCAAGAAGTATATCACATATTTTGTAACTTGATGGAAATTGAGGTGTTAAATTCCTTGGGGTCTGGTGGGTCGATATACTGGGCTGGAACAATAGTTGGAAGTTGCAGTGATAAGGCTCAAGGGCCCGATAGATCGATGATCCAGTGGTCCCAATTTCTGCATCGAAATTAATTGAGAATTTGACATAAGTGTGTCAAATTTTTGTGTGTAGAGGTTGATTCAATATGCACTAGGCCTAAATTGTCCATTCACAAGCTTAATTTTGGGTTCCATGGCGACCTTGGTAAAATTTTTGAAATTATACATTTTTGGAAGATTTTGAAATTTGGAAAAAATTGGGTATTTTTTCGTACATGATGTCAGCATGACATGGAGGCCATGTGGCGATGATGTGGATTTACATGGTGGCATGTACACGGTGGCAGTTGGTGGCACCATTTCAAGTGACATGGGATCCACATGAGGCAGTGGTATAGTCAGTACCATAAAACATTGTCGCATGGGAGAAAAACAATTTTAGATTGAGGCATTTATCCATTTGACACCATTAATATCGTGCCACACAGCATGGAGAAACCATTGTTGCGACTCAAAGGTTTGTTAATTCTTGTGCATGTTTGGGATGCGACATGGCCTCTTCGTCGTTGATCTCGCCAAATATCAACTGTTGGATCTGGGAGGCGTGGAAGTTTACACGCACCAAGGTAAAGGTGTGGGATGGGACCCGCCCATCCCTGAGGCTAATGAAGGGGTGCCAAATGGAAGTTGACAGTTAGGGTGGGACCATTGTCCCATCTAGGGTCAGATGTGTGCTAGTTGGGTAGGTGGGGCCCACAAAATATTAATATTTTATTAATGTTTAAGGTCAATGTAGGAGAAAGAAGAGATAGAAGGCTAATGAGGTATGGTTAAGTGATCCAATAGGGTGACATGGAATCACCTCGAGGTGTCATGTGGACCCATAATGCCACATTATCATCCACGTTAGCAAGGATGCCATGTAGGAATAATTATATTTTAGTCTAAAAAAAATTAAGTATAGAGCCAACATCTTATTTTGGTCATAACAGGAACATATCAATACATATTTAGATGAAACTTTTGGGTTTCATCCAAAGTGAGGAGATCTACAGAAGTTCCAGAGAGGGGCATTAACCATTTTTACTTGGATTGGTTAGAAATTACAAAATAATGGTTTTTAAAGATCTAGTCCAGATCATTGGTAGAGATGCAGATTGAGCTGAAATTATTGGAGGGTATCCAAAAACGAAGCATGGAAATAACCCAGGAAGGAATTGAATAAAACCAAGGGGGTTTGGAATGGAGATGTTGAAATAGGCCTAAATTATTTTGGGCCTCTTTGGGGATTTTTCAGAGGAAAAGGGTCCCCATATGGAAAATATGAAAAAAATAATTTACTCGACATTTTGTATAATCACCAAGCCAAGCAACTTTAGTGTATTGAATTTTTTTTCAAAAGTGCACAATTTGGGAGATAGCCATTTTGGTTAAAAATTCAAGTCTGAGAAAAGGGATGGAAAATGAAAAAGTTATCATTTCCATATTGTTGCATTTTTTGAAAGGAGCCTGATATTGAAAATTTGAGAGTTGTTATGAATTCCCTGTCACCATTAATATCTATGTATTATACAAAATTTTATTTGTTTCTTGACATATTTACTTCTACAAATGGTAGAAGTTGGTGTCTAGGATTAATTGCACCAGAATGAAAAGTGTAAAAAAGGGGTAAATTATCAATATTCAAATAACTATAACTTTCTTCTCATAGATATGATTTAGGAAAGAAAGTGGTCATCAGAAATATATTGGATAGAAGAATCCAGATATGCACCCAGAATGATGAATTGAACAACTAAATTCACAAGAAATCAGAAGGAAGATCACTGATGACCTTAAAGGGAAAAATTGTGCATATGTTTCCAAAATCGTAAATTTTTGGTTCTTAGCTAACAAATGTTGTTGTATGAACATTGCTTAGAATCTTAAGGTTACATATGGTACATAGAAGGTTTATAATGAAATCTATATATGTGTGTGGTAGATTCAAGAGAAATATATGTATATGAGGAAAATGTAGGTACAATTCTTCAAAATAAGCATGTGATTTCTTTAGGAAGCTGCAAGAATAAGACATGTAGAATTAATGAGAAATATGGAATACCTCCAATGAAATTTTAATGTGAGAAAATAATGATATATGACATATGTGCATATCAAATGTGGATGATGACTAAGAAAGACCATCAAGAATTCACAATATTTCATGTGCAATAGCTACACATGGAGGTGCAAAGCATGGGAATATGAAAACTGGTTTAAGTAATAGGTAGAAGTATTTGAACCTTGGTATCAAGGATGAGGAGAGGCATTCAAAGAAATAGTTCTATGTCAAGGATTATTCACAAGAATATCAAAGGTTGGGAAGGAAGAATTTTAAGATATGATTCAGGTTCAACAAGGTAAATTGAAAATCCAAGAAGCTAGTGTTGTAATAAGGAGGGTAGTAATGAATATATGAAGGTAAGGTGCAATGTCTCCAAGAATTATTCTACATATAATTGATGTAGTACATCCCCGATGTTAGAGTTCTAAGTGGAAACATGGTCCAAGAGTAAATCACTCAGTGGATGAGAGAGAGTGAAAAGTCCATTATGTGCATATTTGTTCTAGAGGGAAGCAATTAGACTTGGATAATAGGTAATCCATAAAAAATAATTGGATTCCAGAATTGGACAAAGTCCATGAATAGTTGAGGTAAGTGGAAAAAGGCATCATATGTGAATTCCAAACCAGTTGGAGTATATTGCAGTACTCAAAGAACTATGGCATCAATGAAAGAGACTTTTTGATGTGTATAGAGAATATTGAGTACATTTCAAGGGTACCGAGTGTATTTCCAAGGTAGAATGGGATGACAAGTCAAGAATAACACAAATGGAGAAGTGGTCTTTAGAAAGGAAATTCCTAAGAGGACACATGAGGAAGAAAATGGTCCTATGCTTGACACGGTATGAAAAAGAGATGGAACCTAAAAGGAACTATCTCAATTGTGAAAGGAAGAAGGTCAAACTTGTACTATTGTTTGAGGAATCAAAGAGATGCAGAGGGAAGTGCGAGGCTATAGAGAAGGTTGAAAAAGGTTGAAAAAGGACTCATAATAGTAGAGATAGATTAGTATTTAGATGCTACAGAGTTTGAATGGATTGTAAAGGAGAGTCAATAGAGATCCACACGTGGACATAAAGATGGTAGGTGAATAATGTCATTTGCATGAAAATGGAGTTAAGGAGGACTCCTTAGCCTTGAAGGTAGAAATGTAGTGAAGGCTACATAGCTTGTTTCAAGAGAAGAAAAAAAATGGTATCATGAGATGAGGTGTGACTCATGGAGTGCATGATTCATCTCTATTGTAAACATATGAATATAATAAAAATGAAATGTTAAGCTACGACTTAGCTACTTGTGTATAAAAGTATTTAGAGAAATAAATTTGCCTCTATTATCAGAGTGTGTAGTGGAAGCACGATACAAGAGAAAATGGAGGAGTGTAGAATTTCATTTGTAGGAGAGTGGTATTGATGGCTAATAAATTCTTCACAATGAATCACTCAATGAAGTGAATAGATGTATTTAAGATGAGAAATTTATCTATGGATAGAAAATGGTGTTGGAAAAGAGAACATAAAATAAACATTTCAGGATGTTGAAATGCTAATAAATGAGAATGGTATTTCAATACTATTGGGGTCAAGGAAATGTGGATTAGTTAATTAGATTGCAATGTTAATATTTAGCTGGAGTAGTGCATGTTACAACACTTTGAATATTGATATTTTTAGCCAAATATGTTGGGATAGGCTTCTTTAAAAAAATGAAGTAGTTATGATATGGAAGCACTAGTGGATCTAGTGGATGGAAATGTAGGATGACTAGGTGGGGCTTGGATAGAAGGTTTAGAATAGGGATCAATGATGCATAGATGAGAATAATGGAAGAGCACATAGCAACAAGGATCTACATGAATTCAAGGATGACCATATACAACAACAACAAAATAAAATAAATAAATATGTATTGGAGGGCATAATGGAAGGGATGCATGATACATATAATAAATATAGAATGCATCTGCATGGAGAATACATGATGAGATTGGATAATTAATACATATTGATATGCATTTTTTCATATGGACATGCCTAGACATGTATATGGCCTGATAATAGATTAAGAGTAGTGTATTGATATATATACATGAATTGATGATGTTGTGATATTTGAATAAGACTAATGATGGATTGTGTATCCAAGAAATTGTGTCAAGAACAAATGGAGATATTGATGACGTTTTTGCGTAGGACAACCATCTATGTGAAATCAATGCAGATGGTAATATGTTTATAAATAGGTCAACAAAAGGGAGCTTGCAATATGCCACAACAATATCAGCTAGTTAGGTAGAATCAACTAAATTGATAACAACCATGCATGTATGCATTTGAGGTGGTTATGATGCATAAATACTTAAGAGAATTGAGGTAAGAATTACATCATTCAAATTTTAATATTTGAAATTGATGAAAATACGTATGTACTTGAGTATACACATGCTATGTAATTCTTGAATGCATTTATGATAAATTTAATTGTATATTGTGTTATGTTGGTTATGGGAACATAACCAAGATTAAGTAAGGAGACATTACTCATGGTGTAGAAATGAATGCCATTATAAATGGTTATGTGTGATGCCATGATGTGGTTGGAAATGGAAAGGATATAGACCCATACAAGTGCATGATGGTTTTCCCCTGTATAACTGATGTTTGGGTTGCAACATTTTTGTCGACACGAGAGAGCACTAAGAGAATTATATTCCTAGTGTTGTGTATGCGTTGAAGAGGAAGGTATCCAAATGATCGGATAGGTTGTGGGGAAGAGTTTGGATAATGTGTTAAAGTGTGGGATATACCTTCCAACTCACATGGTGGAATACATGACATGGGAATATGGTATTCTAGAGTCAATGCAAGGATGTATTGTGTAGACGTGACCATGATTGTTGACACATTGTTTTTATTTATTTATTGATAAAGTTTGATTGCATTATGAAAAACTTGGTATGTTGATAATGCATGTATAATGAGTGCCAATTTAATTATAGATAATATGATTAATGGTTGAATTTCATTTTTAATGTGAATAATGACTGAAAATGATTGAATTGTTGGTAAATTATAATTATGAGATCATTTCATGAATTGCTGAAAATGTGCATGAGTGCTAACAATCTTGTTTGGCTGCAAGAAAGTTGAGCAAATTGTAGGTAGAGTAGTATTGGGTATGGAATGGATGTAAGCACATAAGGAAGACTAATATCTACAACTGCAAGAGCCAAACATAATGAACATAAATCTCATGCTTGAGAAATTTTATTTTTCTGTATGAAACAAATTTGAGAAAATAATAATTGAAAATTGTTATGATATGCTAACAATTTGTTTGGCTGCATGGACATTGAGAAAATTGCAGGGGAAGTGTTATTGGGCATGGCAGGGATGTAATCCCATAAGAAAGACTGATATCTATTACTACAATATCCAAACAATTATGAGAAGAAAACTCATGTTTTGGAAATTCTATTTTCCCATGTAAAACAAATTTGAAAATTTATAAATGAAAATTGTATGATGTTGTTTTATAATGATTGTATGCATATGATGGAGATGGAAAGATTTCCACCGGTTACATATTGCTAATGGACGTCTATTAGCAAGTTGGAATTTGTCTACATAAGAACACCTTAAAAAATGATGGATCACTTGAGGAACTGTATAACAATGAAAGGGATGCTTGAGCCTAGAAGGTGAGTACAACATGAAGAAGTAAGTTGTCAGGATTGTAGAAGAAGCAAGTTGTTAGGCTTGCAAAAGAACCAGGTTGTCATGCCTGAATAATGAGCTCTAGTGTGAGTTGCACTACTGAAGAGCCACGTTTTCAGGCCTGAAGACTAAACTCCTGTGTGAGTTGCATTGCAGCAGTAAGGTTGTTGCTGGTTATTTTTCCTGATAATTTTTCATAGCAACTAATTACCTTGAGTTCCTAGTAGTGAGATTGTTGGTCACTTGTGCCCGAAAGACTCTGATAACAAATGATGCATCCTAATGGATTGAAATCGGTGAAGGGGGCACATTCCTTGGGTTATTCTTGATTAAAAAATGGTATAACCCGATGGACTAAGAGCAGTGAAGGGGGTACATTCCTTCGAATGGGCAGGTTGGTGGAAGAGAGATGGTGGAAATCAGGATAGTTGTAGGAGAATGACAGTGGGTTATGTATGTATGTTTTAAGTCCATAGTTCCTATGTATTTATATTTTTGGGGATAGAGTGCCTATGTATTTATATATAGGTGAGGATTCCTCTATGAGATTGGGTAAGAGAGCCTATATGTTGATTAATGACCAACGAGTAGAAATTGTATTTGTATGTATACCGTATGGTGTTGTGATTTGATGACAATGAAAAAATAAGGGGGATGAGAATGTAACATCCCCATTTTTAGCTCCCACAAATTATAATGTAATTGTATAAATGAGAATTATGCTAGTTTTAACGGGTCTGAAATCACCCGTTGTCAACAATAGGGTTTACCCTAGGTAAGAAGTCCCAATTAGACTTCTCACCATTTGGAATAGGAAATCCATCTGGATTTTGGCTCGAGAGTCATTCACTGTTTGATTTTACCAGTTGCGGCCCGTTTCACCGATGAGGGTGAGTGATGGATGAGTATGCAAACAAAAAATGTAGATGAAGAATATGTAAATGAAGAAATCTAATCTACTCTACACCTATCCTCGCTTAGCTAGGAGTGAATTATCGTAACCACATGAGCTGTAATGAAACTAACCCTACTTAAAACCCCAATCATATAGTTTTTATGAAGGCGCAAAGTTAGAAACGCATGCACACAAATACATAACCAGAAAATTCTAGATCATATCTCTGCATACATCAACAACTCATGTACTCAGGAAAAATAACATAAGAAAGAATAACACAACTACAAGAGAAACACAGATTGCATGACAATATTCTTTTAGCAAATGTGTTCTTTCATACCATGTGAACAACATAAACTCCACATGAAATAGTTCTCAATAAAACAACTACAAATGTGAGTTTTCTTCTCTATCAAAAGTTGGTCGCGAGGGCTTCTCAATATTAAAAGTTTCAGTAGTAATAATCCCAACTCCAAGGAGTGGCTTCTCAATTTGAATTAAGACTATATTCCCAAAATGATTTAGAAATGTACAATGTTTGAAGAGCCAAAAATTCCTTTCTTTTAATACAATTTTAGTATTTATTAGGTTCAATGTGACCCTTGGCCTTCCACCTTCCTCTGGGACCTTTCACCTTCCAATGTTTTTCTTATTCCATTTGTGATGACGAGCTACTAAGATAGCAATTATATCTCGAATTTTTCCTTTAGTGTTGGTGGGCCATCATGGATTTTGGTCCTTGTCCACCATAATTATTGGCTTGGGCATTAGGGGCATCGATCATCTTAGGGTACAAACTCCTTTATCAGTAGTTCGAGCTTGATTCCCCTCAATGCTACTTGCTGCTAGAACAATTGATATCATTTTTACTGTTCTATTGTCTAGACACTGTACCTGACATCATTCAACATGTGACGATGAGTGATCTTAGAGGAAAACTATTAAAAAAAATTCGAAGCAATAACTAATTGATCTTTTGCCTAAACTTCCCTGAGTTCAATTTGTGGTTCATTTGCTCGTGATCGAGGAGTTGTGTTTGAGGTACCAATCCCAAATCTTGAAAAATGTGAGGAATTTCTGAGATCACATAAATATGAAGTTATATATCTAGTAAAGACATTTTCAAGGGTTTAAGGAATGTACGAAATGAACACCCGAGTCAAAAGTTATGGCCAAAATACTAACATCAGGGTTTTGTTGTTGTTTACTCCAACTTATCTGTTGTGTACTGGAGGGATTCACAACATAT
>ML872725.1:5531-19492 GCA_009831015.1 Picea engelmannii
TCGATTATTTCCTAAGACACACTAAAAAAAACCAAAATTTTTCTGAACCGAAAAACTCAAAAATGACTTGAAGCTACTACTGAAAGCTATGATATCCACCCAAAACTCGGCCGAAAGGACGGTTTCATTTTGGGAGTTAACAGCTGGCATCTAGAAGATTATCATACCATTTTTTAGCCCCTCCATGTAGAGAGGCAGAGAAGAGTTTCATCACCAAGTCTTCAACCTCATCGCTGATAGGAAAGTATTGAAAGAACTCCCAAAATTTTCTCATGTGAGAATCGGGACACTCTCCATTGATGCCAGCAAATCGAGGGAGCCAATCCTTATAGAGAGGAGGCATTTTTCTGGGATATCTCGGTATTTTACTCATGTCCAAAGGCTTGTAGTTCCCTGGATCCCATTGTGAAGTCATAGTTGGCTTCGTCATTAGTGGAGTCGCCAGATAGTTTTCATGAAACTATCAAAGAATAGGGGAATAAATTCTAGTGGAGTCGCCAGGTAAGCTTGTAAGAGAAAGGTCTTTGAGGCAAGGCTTACCAAAAGATTTTTCATTGAGGAAGATTGACTCAGTGTTCCCTGGCAACGGCGCCAAAATTTTATCGCACAGTTTGTAGTTTAGGTCATAGGCTAAAGGATAGAGACCAAACTGGTGTAACAGGAACCTTCTCCGCCCAATGTCACCTAGATGGGGAGGTTCTTTCTATTTGGGGAGGTTAGCCCAGGGGAAACATCCTCGGTAACCTGGGGTTTGAAGAGGCAGAAGGCATAAGGTCAAGTTTTAGAGTTCCCTCCTCATAGGTTACCACCAATGTCAGACAGTCCGGCTAATCAGCCAATAAAAGAAGTGTATGCCCTATTGAAAACACCTTCCCGGAACAAGACAACAGCAACACAATATATATGTAAGCAGGCTATAACTCAAAGGGTTAGTACTTCAATGACTATCTGATATAATTCAATAAGCAATGTACTGCAATAGATATAAAATGAAGTCAACATTTTGTCAATTAACCATGAAAGAGAATCAATTCATCAATATCTATCAAGATGACTAAGCCAACAATATATCCAATCAATAATTAGCTCAATAAATGCTTCAAATCATCATTTAATTGCTTATATTACACTTTTGTTGGGCCAAGATGAAATATTCAACTATGACATCAGCCCTTATTAGGTTATTTATGTTAGTTAGGGTTTCAAAATTTAGTTTTGAAAGTAGTTTTTGTACACTAAAGCTTCAACGTTGGAGGTCAAATATTAGTGCCTTAGGGTATATGGAGTCAGATAAGTAAAGGGCACAAGATTTTGGAAGGACGATCACTTAAAGACTAGAAGGTAGGGTTCTATGGTGCTGCAAAGGCAGGGCCCTAGAATGAAAACCCTAGGGGAAAGAGGCTCACTCTGGTGTTGCTTAAGCAAGGCCTCATGCTCTTTCCTCCTTCTCTAAATCAACTTGGAAAAACGGCTAGCCTAAAGAACAAGTCTAAGGGAGAAAGTGTTGTAAAGACAAGGCTTTCAAACCCTAGAAGATGAAAACCCTAGGTGTAGATACCCTAGGCCTATGATGTCACCTTCTTTCAACCTATAAACTTCAACGCTAGCTCAAAAGGAAGAAGCAAGATAAGTGTAGCAAAGGCTAGGCTCTATCTCTTTTCTTCAATGGATGAAAATCTTTCTCTCTAAGGGGACATGTAATAATGACCTACTTGTGTGCTTATTACCTAGGGTTTTAAATCAGCAATATTATAAGTAAATGAAAGAAATTACACCTACAACCATTCATTTAAGAAGTTTTGCAAGAAAATTTACTTACATGTCATGAAGAAAAGCATAAGCAAACCCTAGTTGTAAACCTTCCTTGAGAGAAATGCCATAAAATGCCAAAAATATCCTTCCAATAGAAAGTGTGCCTCACTTATGCAGCAAATATACCCAAGAAGGGTGCAAAAATCAGACCTCACAAGTGTGAGTGAATTGTGTTATGTCAAAATGAGGGAAAACATCCTCAATTTATATCATCCAATGACCTTTAATTAAAAATTAGGCCATTAAAACAGCCGACAAGGCTAATAACTAAAAATCATATTGTTTTACATTAAACTGCCTAAAGAAAACCCTAAATGAGCAGTAAGCAGGACGTCTAGCCCCTTTGAGGGAGACATTGCCCCTTTTTAGGGAAAATCTCAGCACTGGAAGACAAACGTTGGCCCTCTCTTGGCCTCCAAACTGCCCTGTAAAGATGCCAAGCGCTAGAGGTGATGTCTAAGATCTTTGGAGGACATCCTAGGTCAACAGAGGGACACGTATCATCTGCAGTGGGTCAACCCCCTAGGGTTGGGCTCAACCAAGGCGTCCTGGATGAAAATGTCCTTCTTCTTCTCTCGTGCAAAGGCTCGACCAATCACTGTCCTATCTATGCCCCTGATGAGGCCCCAAAAACCATCTGATGGGATCTTCAGCCCCATGGAGGTCCGAACTAATCATCTCCCCATGTGTACCGGTCCACTTGGTACCTGTCCGTCGGGCATGGTCCTGCACATCAAAAACTTTTCCCTCCATGGGCTCATTAGTTCTCGGGATCATAGCAATGTCAATCATATTTCATCATTAATTTTATCAAATGCATTCATAAAACCCCTAGCATATCATCTAATAGCCCAAAGACATTACAATGACCTGCTATACAAAGCTGAAGAAAAAGACAAAGTGCCCTATTGGGCCAGGATCCATAAGAAAAGGAAATTTCCCAAAGGATATCATCCAAGCCATGTAATATGAGGTGGTGTGGTCTAAGGATGTCCAGACATAGTGAAAGACAGGGGTGATATTATCCATGGGTGCCTTTGTAGGAGGCGAGTTGTACCTGTCATGGATGCAATTCTTTCCAAGCCCTTTATTGCCTTTATTCTTTCTTTTCTTTATTACTCTTTCTTTCTTTTTATTTCAAGGTCTAACTAGAGGACACTGCCTTGGCGTGGTGACCAGAGCTGACAATGTTACCCACAAGTACTTTCACAGAGATGATAAGGCTTTCTCGTGATGAGACCCCCTTTCCCTTGGCCATGCAACCAAAGGTCACTGCCCTGGCATGGTAACCAGATAATGGCAATGTCATACTGCTAGGTACCTATGAACATATTGGGTTGGCTCGTGATGAGACCCCCCATCCTCTTGGCTAGGTCTTGTTTTGTTATTTTTCTTTGGGTCCCTCTTGTTTCTTATTGAGAGGCCTTTTATTTCCTTCTCGAGGATCCCTGGGTGAGGCATCTCTAGGTTTTATTTTTTATGGCTTTTATCTCTTACCAGCTGCTTTTACCCCCTGGGCCTTTAGCCCCTTCTTCCCATAGGATAAAGTGTAGCCACACAAATAATTCATCCTAATGTCCGGACTAGGGGAATGGGATAGATGAATGGGATATAAGATGTAAAAGTGATAATATGATGGGAGCGGACGATGGCTCTTCAAAATCCCCCTTGGTAGCTAACCAAAACCTATGGGCACAAGCTTGCTAGGGTACCCCATCAGTCCCCCAACCATGGTCAAGTGGGTTAGTGTAAGATCCAAGAAGTCGTCAGAAATGAAAGGAACCCGATGCATATATTTGAAAGTTATAATGATCAAATATGACACATACCATGATACCTGGACCAATTACCTCATGGAGCAAGAGTCTTCTCAAATACAAGTCCAAGCCGAAGGTGATGGATGTTGGTGCTACTGACAGGACAATTCTGATGAAGAAGAAGAAAGATGGGCCCTCCAGGGCCATACTCAGGTCAATCCTTCTCTTGGTACTCCATGTCTAGGACCTGTGGGCCTCGAGACATGATCTCCTAGTTATCCCTAGATATCGGGGATAACAGTCTCCTCATCATCTTCTTCGTCAGAAAACACTTCTATGTAAATTGTTTTTCTTTTACCCATGCACCTGTGCCCCGGCTCCCAAGGGTCCCTACACGTGAAGCAAAGCTTCTTTCAGCTAAGCTCCCTCCTAGTCTCCTCATCCATACGATCCTTCTTGATCCCATCTTTCCAGAATGACTTGTTATCCTAGGGTTTGGGAGGAATGTAGGGCTTGGTTGGTACTTTTGTCTTCAGTACTATCTTTGTCATGTCAAGTGTCTTCATAACCGCATCCTATAGTGTGGCTTTCTTGAAGGACTTGACCCACCCATGCAGGGGTTCTAATAAACCTTCTGTGAATAAAATCAAAAATTTTTCTCTAAGATGTTAGTTACTTGCACAACAACCTTCTCAAACTCTGCAATATATGCCTCAGGTGTTCTTACCTATCTCAGTTGTGCCAGCTCACGGAAAGAGATCTCCATATCCTTTCTATTGAATCTATCCATTAGTCTCTGTGTAAACTCCACATAAGATGTGATGTTGTAATATCCTAGTTTCACCAACCCATGATACCCATTCATGAGCCTCGCCGTCTAGATTTAGTGTGGCAATTTTGATGGCTTCGGCTTCTGTCATTGGATTGACCTCGAGGTAGGTGTCCAACTTTTGGACCCATGATCTAGTTGAACATCGAGATGAACCGTCATATGATGGGATGGATAGTTTCCCCACCTTTCTCCTTAGGTCAGCATTCTACTATTGTCCAAGTACTCCTCTATTCCCCTCTCTACAGTGGTTCCTGTATTTAATGTTGCAGTAGTCCTGTAAAGTCATAGTTGCCTGAAATTATTCTCCAAGTGCTTGGTATTCCGGGAATTATGTGGAAAGATCCTCATTATGGCTTTGATGTGTTGGTTTCTCTTCAATTAAGTTGGGTAGGAGAGGTATGGGTGTCCTCCTACTCATGGTGGGTTGCATACTTTTCCTAGACACATGAGGATTGCTTCCTCCTATCAGGACCCCATTGTTTCTCCCTTCAGCTCATGGACTGTGTTGCCCATTTTCATTGTTACTCCCCTCTGCATGAGACCTGGTCTACCCATTTCCCCCAATGGAGATTAGGCCCTGGAGTGGGATCAATAGCTAGATGAGGGTGTTAATTCCTTTCACAGACGCTTCCTTCATGTCATTCTTCCCTTTGGCCAAATCACTTAAGATGTGTAGCACGTTGTCATCGATATGGTCCCCCATGCTCCTCATTTCTTCTTCTTCTTATATTTTAGGTGATCCTTGTTTCACTGGTCCTTGTTTCCTCGTCGTCCATTCCATCACATGCTAGCAGGATCAAGGCTCTAATTCCACTGTAATAACCCTAGGGTTTCTAGGGTCTTAGGGTAGCTGGTAAACAAGGTAATTATACAGTAGTTTTACACTAGACAGAGAGCTCCCCTACTTAAATAGTTATCAACAACAATAGCAATAGATAATGTTTGATTCCCCAATAAGAAATAACAACCTTCTAACAACACTACTTAAATGGTTTTCAACCAGAAGTAAACTTGTATGCATCCAATAGTAATCATGACCAGTAATGAAAGTGATGATATGATAATGGCAGTGATAATAACCAGCAATAGTAATGACTGATACGGTAGTACAAACCATAGTAGCATAATTCATCCGAATTGGGGTTTCCTGTACGGAAATTTTGAATGCGTACGGAATTCATCGAGCATTCGGCTATGTACGAATATGGGCTTTGAGGACCGTCAGTCGACCTATAATGTTTGAAAATTCATTATAATGAAGTTATGAACTGTTATAAATATACTCCCCCACCTTGATACTTCGAATCATGATTCATGTGTTGATATTTGTGTACCTTGGGAAGTGGTCCCCTTGTGGTTTGAAGCCTCTAACCACAAGTGGGAAATACATTGGTACTATGTACCTTGTACTTTATGTCTAATTTTACTTTGACTTAGGAGATTTAATTCAAAAGTGAAATTTGGTCATTTTAGCCGAAAATGACTATTAATTCACTTTGTGGGTGAATTAGGAGACATAAAGTGAACTTAGGGAACTTAAACCAAAGTGGGTTTGTGAGTGAGATTATTATGTGATGATCTTAACCTTTGATTAGAGATGGGATGGGATGATCTCATCCATCCATATTTTAGGTTTCCTTAAGGAGGTTCAAGAGGGACACATAGGGAAAAGAGAGGCTCAATTCACTCTTATGTTCGCTTGGAGAGTTTGAGAGAGAGCATTGAGGTGAGAATGGATTATATGGTTGAGGGAAGCTTGGGTGCCTCCTTTCATGGAGGACTCATGGAGGATTAGACCCTCATTTATTTGTGGTTGTTGTTCTTTCTTGGAGGAGGGTGCACTATAGGAGGAGGGAGCACCTATAGCAGGGAGGTCTTGCAGTGGTCAGATTGCTTTGAGGACAGTTTCAGTGGAGAGGTAGCACACATATTCAGAGTTGTGTGCAAGGGTTTCTCTATCAGAGATTCAAGGAGAAAAGGCACTTCATTTCAGTGGGATTGGGCAACATTTGAGGAGGGCGTACCATTCTTGGGCACATCTTTCTTCTTGGACTTGTATAGCAGCTTGAGAGAAGTTGCCATTGTATCAGGTTTATTTTTATTCCACCTTCTTTACTTCACATATATACACTTATATTCCAAACTGGTTTTCCCCACGGGAGTTTTATCCAGGGTCATGAAAATACTTGTGTTCATTTTCATGTATGCTAGAGTTTAGAACAACATTATTTCAGCAGTAAAGATCTAGAGATGTGTTACATATTTTACGGTATGCATGTGCTAAATTGTTGGTGACTAAAACTACATGATAGAGCACCTAAAAGCCTATGTAACCTTAACTAAAACAACAGTAAATTCCTGGTCAGTTTGTTGATTTAAAACAGTAGCAAACAAGAGTGTGACCGCAAAAACTTAGAGCCATCTTGAGGTCAAAGACAGACCTAGATGGCATCCTGTTATGACCTCAGAAAATATTCATCATGGACTCGTCAATCCGAAGGCATAGAATCGATATCACCCTCGAGAATTGAAATTAATTGTATTCCGCAATGCGCACTGTGCAGTGGAGGTCATTTTTAAATTTTTATGTATATTTTTAAATTTTTTAGAATTTGAAAAATACATGTTTTTAAATTTATAAGTGTTGACAAAGTGTCCTCAGACACATAATTTTATTGATAAGGAAAAAGTGATTACAATATGAAGTGAGAACTCATAATCTACTTGTTAACCTCACTTGAAGAAGGAGCTAGTTTATATAGCTCAACTCTAAACTAAAAACTAGGAGAACAACCAATCACATAATCACATGAGTATGATAGGTGTCTTTTACATAGAAGCTAGGTGTCCTTATCCTAAAAAACTAGAATAAACTAATTTTCTAAAAACATTTAATCTAGAAAATACTTAAACTATAGAACTTTAGGATTAAGAGGCTAACAATAAGTAACCTACTTCCGAATTTTATTTGTACTAGATTTATTCATTGCGTATTTTTTCTGTATTGAATCAAATTTGTATCTGTATTCGTACTCGAATTATGCTACTATGGTACAAACCAGTAGTATCATCTAACAATATACCAACCTTACAATGGTAACTAGCAGTAAAACCCTCTTAAGAGGTTGTTGTTTAATACAAAGTTCACTAACCAACTAAGTATGATAGTCCTTATAATGTCCCTTTCCAAATAGGAGCTCCAGAGAGGAGGCTTAATGGTCTAAACAGCCTTTTTAGACTATAACCAAGGCCATAAAAGGGTAAACATGGTTACTAGAGGTCATCCCAATCAAAGGTTTTATAATCAAAAAGTGACATTGAGCTAAAAGTGGCTAAAAGCGCTTTTAAGCCAACTTGAGCTAAAAATAGAACATATGAGCTAAAATTATAAGTCAACAACGAATTAGGGTTTCAGGCAGCTATATGAGAAGGTACATCGACGTAATTCATCATTATGTAGATTTTGACTTGTCATTGAGGAGAAAGGCGCATCTCAAGAGAGGTAGCTAAATGGATTCCAGGAGGAATACACCAGTGGTTGATTTCGGTATTCAGAGACACACCGTAGTCACCGAGGAGATCACACGGGTCTTCCATCATCCTTCAACAGTAGTTCTACAAGGTTCAGTAGCAGGGGCGCACTTGTTCAAGGAGACAGTGCAATTTCTTAGGAGGTTTAGTGGATCGACTTGTCCCATTCAGGGAGAGCTCAAAGATTCCCCTCCGACCCATTTGAGAGGCAGGCCATACGCATATTTTTCCTATTTTCTCATCAGATTCTGACGGGGAATCATTAGGGATGCATTTTTCAAACATTGGGAGTGCGGTAGTTGGGGAGGACACATTTGGGGTTCCCGAGCGATCATCATATCAGATCCAGGGAAACCCTTCCGACTTCCGACCCATTTCACAGTAGGCAAGAGAGATGAGTTTGAGAACATCTCAATCGATTCCAATGGTGGAATCACTAGGGAGAAGTTTTCTATTAGTAGAGGGGTGCATTCCTCTAAGGGGATCCATCCGGGTCCAGACACACCAGCAGAGGGGCCGGTCAGTCACCAGGACTGAGAGGGACAATAGGGCGCATTGTTTGGGATAGTTTCCAAACCGATCTGAGAGATCTAGCCACCAAGGAAAACTTTTTGGATTTGCAGCAGTTACCGCGTGAGCTGCCATAGCTCGCAGATAATCCATTGATCCTGAAGTGTCATCTATCATCGGGTATTATCATTTTAGTCTTCTTATTGTATTCCAACTAAGATCCTTTTTTCATTGATCTAGCCGAGTGATTTATTTTATTGTAAGTCGCATTCGGCATTGTACTCTGGAGATATCATAATATACGATTTATAGTATTTTGTCTCATTTACCATTTGTATACTCAATATATTTTCTATAAATAATTAATCATACACACACATTAGCAGAGTTTCCCAAACTGGCCAAGTCAAGAACATTACAATGGTATCAGAGCTTTAGTCCTGCCATCCTGTGACTAAAGACAATGAGTGCAGCAGAGGACCCAGGGGGCCGTGAGCATGTAGGTGACGAATATGTCACTTACAACAAATGCAAGGAGGGGAGACCTAGACCTGATTTTCCCTCTTTTCCTCCCATCTCAGAGGAAGAGGAAGAGGCACAGAGGGAAGTAGAGAGAAGGGTAGAGCATGAGGCTGAGCATGAGGCTGAGAGGATGTTAGGAGATAGATATGATAGACCAGAGGGTAGTGGTAATTCCCCCATGGACCCAAAGGCAACCTTTATGTAGGTACTCTACAATATGGTAGTCAGTGAGCAGACCATGACTCATTCCTTGGTGCAAATGGCTAATAGATTGGATATAGTGGGCACACCGGGCACACAAGCCCCACATGCAGAACAGGGGAACTCAGGGGCAGGCAGTAGACCCAAGTCTCCTACTTTCATATGTTAAGGTTTAAGCTATTATTAGAGTTCTTTGCATTTCATTAGATAAAAATAGCATAAGATAGGATCACTGAGAAATACACAATCACAAGAGACACATCATTTATCCTGGGAAACCCTCATGGGGGAGAAAACCCAGCAAAACTTCCTTATTATAGATAGCCAATACAATGCCAAGAGATAACTCAAACAAATACAGAAAGTCCTCTGCCAAGAATGGACCTCTCTCTCTCTCTCTCTCTCTCTCTCTCTCTCTCTCTCCTCCAACTACAGCTCCAAAACTTGTCTCTCTATGAACAAGTGAGTGTGTGTCTAAGTGAGGCGCTAGCCTCCTTATTTATACAATTCTGGCATGTGTGGAAGTATCTCTTCACTGGCAGGGTCGACTTCTTCTTCTGGGTGGTTATAACCACCTTTAATATATTTTGGGGCCTCTTTAATATATTCTGGGGCCGACTTCTTATTCGGCCTATTACAATTATACTTTAACCAATCCGCAAAAGGGGATTTGGTCTTTTACAATAGCCGACATGATCAATCTGCAATAGGGGATTGATCTAATGAATAATACCACAATAATAATTAGAATACACTTTACAGTTACATTATTTCAACACTCCCCCTTAACAAGAAGGGTATTCTACAACAGCATCAGGCGAGAGAGAGGACAGCACCATCAATAGCATCAGGTGGGTGAGAGGACAACATCATCAATATCATCTTGGAACACTGACTAGCGTATCTATAAATCATCGAAATTTTTTTTCATCGGCATGATCGTCATTCTCAGTGTAATGAATTCATCATCTGCACCAATATGGATTAGTATAAAACTAATACATCATCATCACAGCACGAGGCTAGTCACATCATCACAGCACGAGGCTGGCTCATCATCACAGCACGAGGCTAGCACACTACACAACAATTAAGCTGGAATCACAATACTAGACTGGCTTTACGTCACAGTCATTAAGTTGGAAGCATAGTACTAGGTTGGCTTTACGTCACAACAATTAAGCTGGAAGCACAATACTCGGCTTGCTTTTCACCACAACAATTAAGTTGGAATCACAATACTCGGCTTACTTTTCGTCACAACAATTAAGCTGGAAGCACAATACTCGACTTGCTTTTCATCACAGCAATTAAGTTGGAAGCACAATACTCGGCTTGCTTTTCATCACAACAATTAAGCTGGAAGCACAATACTCGGTTTTCTTTTCGTCACAGTAATTAAGCTGGAAGCACGGTACTAGACTAGCTTTACGTCACAACAATTAAGCTAGAAGCACAATGCTAGGCATATCTCAACACAACAACTAAACTAGCTTTACGTCACAACGATTAAGCTGGAAGCACAGTACTAGATATATCTCAACACAACATAACTCCCCCTTTCGAGGGAGGTCCTTTCAAACTATTATCTCAAAAGTGCTCAAACTTTACACGAGATAGAGTCTTGGTCAACACATCAGTAACTTGTTCATTCGTGCTAACGTATTGGAGCTTTATGGCTCCTCTCTGCACCATGTCACGGATGTAATGGTATCGGATCTCTATGTGCTTCGACATGTCATGAAATACAGGATTCTCTGTCATTTTTATGCAGCTCTGGTTGTCACATAGGATCGTGGTTGCTTCCATCTCTAGGTCGAATAGACCAGTCAATAACTTACAAAGTAGAGGTTAGAATATCAGCAATATCACATACAACAGCAATATCACCGGCTCATCGTTCATAACCTTGAAGTAGAGGTTAGAATCTGCTTTACTCTTGGCAAATCCCAATCTCGTCAGAAAACCATATATCCTACCATACCAAGCTCTACGAGCTTGCTTCAATTCGTACAAAGCCTTCTTCAACTTGCAGACATGAGTCTTCGTGTCTTCAACTTCAAATCCTTGAGGTTGCTCTATATACACTTCTTCTTCAATGACACCATTTAGGAAAGCTGTCTTTACGTTCATCTGGTGCAACTTCCATTCCATCTTAGTTGCAAGGGCTATGATGGTTCTAATTGAAGTGTATCTGGTGACAGGAGCGAATGTCTCTTCATAGTCAATGCCTTCCTTTTGATAAAAGACACGAGTGACAAATCTTGCTTTATACTTCTCAATACTTCCATCAGCAGCATGTTTTATTTTGAAGAGCCATTTGGAAGATACCACATCCTTACTCTTCGGTCTGGGAACTATGTCCCATACATCATTCTTTATTATGGATTGGTATTCCTCTATCATGGCATATGCCCATTATTTCTTCTGAATGGATTCTTCAAAGCAAGTAAGCTCCTTTTCTAGGAGATCACACATCAAAGCCATATAGCTGGAGAATGGCTTCAGTCTCTTCATCTGTCTCATGGTTCCTTCGGGAACCCCATACTTCTCTCCATCCTGAATAAGCTCTCTAGCCCAAGTTGGCTTTGTCTTATGGAAGATCGCCATATGAGGAGGTTCTTGAAATTCTACTATGTCATGATCTTTTATAATTTCCTCATCATGGGAAGTTACAATTTCCCTCACTAGTTCTGCAGCTCTAGGAACCTCCCTCACTGATTTTGCAACTCTGGGAGCTACATGTTCCTCTTCATATACTTCTTCAAGCTAGAATCTTCTCAATTTCTTGAGCGTTGCATCTTCATCAAAGGTCACATCCCTGCTGATCTCAATGCGATGGTGACCTGGTATATAAATCCTGAAGGCCTTGCTCACAGTATCCCACAAATATTCATTTCTTTCTTGAGGGTTCCAGCTTGTTTCTCTTCTCTTTCGGAATATGTATAAATACTGGGTAGCCAAATATTTTGAGATGGATTACCTCTAGCTTCTTTCCGGTGAACATCTCTTCCAAGGTCTTGAACCCAAGTGCACTATGGGACAATCGATTTTGCACATATACGGTTGTCATTGCTGCTTCTTCCCATAAGCACATAGGAAGATCTTGATCATGGATCATGGTCTTCACTGCTTCCATTATCATTATGTTCTTTCTTTCTGCTACACTATTTTGTTGAGGATTGTAGGGAGTCATGAGCTCCCTCTTGATCCCAACATCTTTGCAGAAGTTCACAAACTCTTTTGAGGTATATTCTCCTCCATTATTTGACCTGAGTATCTTGATCTTTCTTTTGGAAAGATTCTCTATCAAGGCTTTGAATTCCTTGAATTTACTGAACACTTCATCTTTTGATTTCAAAAAGTACACCCAGGTCTTACGAGAGTAATCATCAATAAAAGATACATAGTATACATACCCACTGATGGAGGATGACGGCATTAGGCCACACACATCTGAATGAATGAGTTCTAGGACTCCTTTTGCTTTGTTGTCTCTCTTTGGAAAAGGGTTCTTGATGTTCTTCCCTTGTGCACATGCCTTCATGGTCAACCTTGAGTTCTGTTAGACCCGTGACTGCTTTGCATACGTATGGTAGCGCCTTGTAGTTGATGTGGGCTAATCTTCTATGCCAAAGTTCACATGGATTCTCAATGGCGTGGGGCATGCCAACTTCTGAGTGACCCTTTAGCTTATACAAGCCACCTTCTTCTTTTCCAATGATGATTGCTTCTTTTATGGTTTCTCCTTTAGCCCACATAAGAACTTCTCCATCTATAAAGGCAACTCTGAAGCCTTTCTTTTCTAAATCTGATATGTGTTTTCGTCCTTATACACACTTGCAAACGTGAGATAAGTCCGGCTCACTTAGTGTGTCCTTGGAGGCACAATGCCTAGGTTCATAGCCCACGTTGTCACTTTGACTGGAACCTCTTCCGTCTAGGCTCACTCCTAGGGAAGCCAAGGGGGGTTGTCCCTAGTTACTAGATAAGTTTTAGAGTTAGGTTCTAGGAGTTGATTTTAATTTCTTAAGTTTAGAGGGGATCTAACCTAATATGCACAAGCAACAATGCAAGATGCAAGGGTTAGTATGTTAAGCAAGACCTTTTCATAGGGCAACTAAGACTAGTGCCTAAGATTACAACCTTAGGCAACTAAGACTAGTGCCTAAGGTTTCTTTACAAGTATGATTACAAGCTTACTTACAAAAGAATAATCAAACTCAAAATACATACAAGATAGAATGCTAGAGTACAACAGCAAGCTAACCACTTTAATTATTTTGTGTTTGTGCAGGATATAAAGAGATCAAAGCATCATATATCATTTACAATATCAATATCAAGATCCTCATCACCAATACATCAAGATCATCAATACATCAATAAAGAAGATTAAGCATAAGTATTAAAGATTGAAGACATCCACTCTTAATTGTTAAACCCACGAAAGTTTTAGAGATTTAAGTCCAAGGTTGAGTTATTAAGCTTTCTTAAGATTACTAAGTTGTATTAAGCTTTCACCAAAGTCTCCTCCTCCTATTTCCAAATAACTGTTGGATGTTCAAGATAGTAAGGCAACGAGGCCCACCCTAGCTTTCACAGTCAGTCCTAAGACCTGAGTACTCCCAGAAAGGACGCATCCTGTGCGCTGTGAGACCGTCCCCGGCCTACACCCTCCATTGCATTCCTCAAGCCCCGTTTTAGATGGTGAAAATGGTGGTCTAAGGTACCCTAAAGAGTCTATTAAGATTATATGTGAATTAGGTAGACTTTTAGGAGTGTTTTAGAGTGTT
>ML872725.1:19592-37998 GCA_009831015.1 Picea engelmannii
GAGGCGCTAGCCTCCTTATTTATACAATTATGGCACGTGTGGAAATATCTCTTCACTGGCAGGGCCGACTTCTTCTTCTGGGTGGTTATAACCACCTTTAATATATTTTGGGGCCTCTTTAATATATTATGGGGCCGACTTCTTATTCGGCCTATTATAATTATACTTTAACCAATCCGCAAAAGGGGATTTGGTCTTTTACAATAGCCGACATGATCAATCCGCAATAGGGGATTGATCTAATGCATAATACCACAATAATAATTAGAATACACTTTACAGTTACATTATTTCAACACTCCCCCTTAACAAGAAGGGTATTCTACAATAGCATCAGGTGAGAGAGAGGACAGCATCATCAACAGCATCAGGTGGGTGAGAGGACAACATCATCAATATCATCTTGGAACACTGACTAGCGTATCTATAAATCATCAGAAGTTTTTCTCATCGGCATCATCGTCATTCTCAGTGGAATGAATTCATCATCTGCACCAATATGGATTAGTATAAAACTAATACATCATCATCACAGCACGAGGCTAGTCACATCATCACAGCACAAGGCTGGCTCATCATCACAGCATGAGGCTGGTACACTACACAACAATTAAGTTGGAATCACAATACTAGACTGGCTTTACGTCACAGCCATTAAGTTGGAAGCATAGTACTAGGTTGGCTTTACGTCACAACAATTAAGCTGGAAGCACAATACTCGACTTGCTTTTCGCCACAACAATTAAGCTGGAATCACAATACTCGGCTTACTTTTCGTCACAGCAATTAACCTGGAAGCACAATACTCGACTTTCTTTTCGTCACAGCAATTAAGTTGGAAGCACAATACTCGGCTTGCTTTTCATCACAGCAATTAAGATGGAAGCACAATACTCGGTTTGCTTTTCGTCACAGTAATTAAGTTGTAAGCACGGTACTAGACTAGCTTTACGTCATAGCAATTAAGCTAGAAGCACAGTGCTAGGCATATCTCAACACAGCAACTAAACTAGCCTTACGTCACAACGATTAAGCTGGAAGCACAGTACTATATATATCTCAACACAACATAACTCCCCCTTTTGAGGGAGGTCCTTTCAAACTATTATCTCAAAAGTGCTCAAACTTTACACGAGATAGAGGCTTGGTCAACACATCGGTAACTTGTTCATCCGTGCTAACATATTGGAGCTTTATTGCTCCTTTCTGCACCATGTCACAGATGTAATAGTATCGGATCTCTATGTGCTTCGACATGTCATGAAATACAGGATTCTCCGTCATTTTTATGCAGCTCTGGTTGTCACATAGGATCATGGTTGCTTCCATCTCTAGGTCGAATAGACCAGTCAATAACTTACGAACCCATATAGCTTCGCAGCTGGCAGAACACGTAGCAATGTATTCTGCTTTCGTTGTATTGAGAGCAATGTTGGATTGCTTCCTACTCTTCCATGACATCATGGTTGATCCCAAACTAAAATAGAATCCTAAAGTGCTCTTCCTGTCAGAGACACGTCCAGCCCAATCTGAATCAGTGTACCCACTCAGTGTGAAATCATGACCTCCATCATAGCTGAGACCACAATATAATGTACCCTTAAGGTACCTCGTCACATGTTTTGCAGCAACTAGGTGAACATGTATGGGTTCTACCAGAAACTAACTCAAAGTGTTCATGGAAAAACAGATGTCAGGTTTGGTGTTCGTCGGGTACATTAGTGATCCAATGATCTATCTATACAGTGTGGCATCAATCAATTCTGATGACGTGTCGACCAGTATCTTCAGCTTCGTTTCCATGGGTGTATTCATGGACTTGCACTCCAACATGTCGAATATCTTCAAGATTTCGACTGCATACTTCCCTTGGTTAAGGAAGATTCTCTTTGGACTCTGCCATACCTCAAGACCTAAGAAATAATGCATTAGGCCAAGTTATTTCATCTCAAATTCTAAAGCAAGCTTCTTCTTACATTCGGTGATGAGATTTTCTTCTCCAGTTAAGAATAATTCATCCACATATAGCAGCAATATCACCGGCTCATCGTTCATAACCTTGAAGTAAAGGTTAGAATCTGCTTTACTCTTGGTAAATCCCAATCTCGTCAAAAAACCATATATCCTACCATACCAAACTCTACGAGCTTGCTTCAATCCGTACAGAGCCTTCTTCAACTTGCAGACATGAGTCTTCGTGTCTTCAACTTTAAATCCTTGAGGTTGCTCTATATACACTTCTTCTTCAATGACACCATTTAGGAAAGCTGTCTTTACATCCATCTGGTGCAACTTCCATTCCATCTTACTTGCAAGGGCTATGATGGTTCTAATTGAAGTGTATCTGGCGACATGAGCGAATGTCTCTTCATAGTCAATGCCTTCCTTTTGATAAAAGCCACGAGCGACAAATCTTGCTTTATACTTCTCAATACTTCCATCAGCAGCATGTTTTATTTTGAAGAGCCATTTGGAAGATACCACATCCTTACTCTTCGGTCTGGGAACTATTTCCCATACATCATTCTTTATTATGGATTGGTATTCCTCTGTCATGGCATCTGCCCATTCTTTCTTCTGAATGGATTCTTCAAAGCAAGTAGGCTCCTTTTCTAGGAGATCACACATCAAAGCCATATAGTTGGATAATGGCTTCAGTCTCTTCACCTGTCTCGTGGTTCCTTCGGGAACCCCATACTTCTCTCCATCCTGAATAATCTCTCTAGCCCAAGTTGGCTTTGTCTTATGGGAGATCGTCATATGAGGAGGTTCTTGAAATTCTACTATGTCATGATCTTCTAGAATTTCCTCATCATGGGAAGTTACAAGTTCCCTCACTAGTTCTGCGGCTCTAGGAACCTCCCTCGCTGATTCTACAACTCTGGGAGCTACATGTTCCTCTTCATATATTTCTTCAAGCTAGAATCTTCTCAATTTCTTGAGCGTTGCATCTTCATCAAAGGTCGCATTCCTGCTGATCTCAATGCGATGGTGACCTGGTATATAAATCCTGAAGGCCTTGCTCACAGTATCCCACAAATATTCCCTTCTTTCTTGAGGGTTCCAGCTTGTTTCTCTTCTCTTTCGGAATATGTATAAATACTGGGTAGCCAAATATTTTGAGATGGATTACCTCTAGCTTCTTTCCAGTGAACATCTCTTCCGAGGTCTTGAACCCAAGTGCACTATGGGACAATCGATTTTGCACATATACATTTTTCATTGCTGCTTCTGCCCATAAGCACATAGGAAGATCTTGATCATGGATCATGGTCTTCACTGCTTCCATTATCGTTATGTTCTTTCTTTCTGCTACACCGTTTTGTTGAGGATTGTAGGGAGTCGTGAGCTCCCTCTTGATCCCAACATCTTTGCAGAAGTTCACAAACTCTTTTGAGGTATATTCTCCTCCATTATTTGACCTGAGTATCTTGATCTTTCTTTTGGAAAGATTCTCTATCAAGGCTTTGAATTCCTTGAATTTACTAAACACTTCATCTTTTGATTTCAAAAAGTACACCCAGGTCTTACGAGAGTAATCATCAATAAAAGATACATAGTATACATACCCACTGATGGAGGATGATGGCATTAGGCCACACACATCTGAATGAATGAGTTCTAGGACTCCTTTTGCTTTGTTGTCTCTCTTTGAAAAAGGGTTCTTGATGTTCTTCCCTTGTGCACACGCCTTCATGGTCAACCTTGAGTTCTGTTAGACATGTGACTGCTTTGCATACATATGGTAGCGCCTTGTAGTTGATGTGGGCTAATCTTCTATGCCAAAGTTCACATGGATTCTCAATGGCGTGGGGCATGGCAACTTCTGAGTGACCCTTTAGCTTATACAAGCCACCTTCTTCTTTTCCAATGATGATTGCTTATTTTATGGTTTCTCCTTTAGCCCACATAAGAACTTCTCCATCTATAAAGGCAACTCTGAAGCCTTTCTTTTCTAAAGCTGATATGTGTTTTCATCCTTATACACACTTGCAAACGTGAGCTAAGTCTGGCTCACTTAGTGTGTCATTGGAGGCACAATGCCTAGGTTCATAGCCCACGCTGTCACTTTGGCCGGAACCTCTTCCGTCTAGGCTCACTCTTAGGGAATCCAAGGGGGGTTGTCCCTAGTTACTAGATAAGTTTTAGAGTTAGGTTCTAGGAGTTGATTTTAATTTCTTAAGTTTAGAGGGGATCTAACCTAATAAGCACAAGCAGCAATGCAATATGCAAGGGTTAGTATCTTAAGAAAGACCTTTTCCTAGGGCAACTAAGACTGGTGCCTAAGATTGGGCAAGGGGTCAACTAAAGTTAAAGGGGGTTTCTTTACAAGTATGATTACAAGCTTACTTACAAAAGAATAATCAAACTCAAAATACATACAAGATAGAATGCTAGAGTACAACAGCAAGCTAACCACTTTAATTATTTTGTGTTTGTGCAGGATATAAAGAGATCAAAGCATCATATAACATTTACAATATCAATATCAAGATCCTCATCACCAATACATCAAGATCATCAATACATCAATAAAGAAGATTAAGCATAAGTATTAAAGATGGAATCCACTCTTAATTGTTAAACCCACGAAAGTTTTAGAGATTTAAGTCCAAGGTTGAGTTATTAAGCTTTCTTAAGATTACTAAGTTGTATTAAGCTTTCACCAAAGCCTCCTCCTCCTATTTCCAAATAACTGTTGGATGCTCAAGATAGTAAGGCAACGAGGCCCACCCTAGCTTTCACAGTCAATCCTAAGACCTGAGTACTCCCGGAAAGGACGCATCCTGTGCGCCGTGAGACCGTCCCCGGCCTACACCCTCCATTGCATTCCTCAAGCCCCGTTTTAGATGGTGAAAATGGTGGTCTAAGGTACCCTAAAGAGTCTATTAAGATTATATGTGAATTAGGTAGACTTTTAGGAGTGTTTTAGAGTGTTTTAAGAGTTTTATGACACTTTTAAATGTTGATTTAATGACTTGGCCGAAACTCACTGCAGCCTTAAAGTGTGTTGATTAAGATTATGAAATGAAAGACATTAACACATATATGCTATGTGAGAGCAAGTCACTTGAATGCACAATTAGACAGCTTGCAAAGTAAAGAAAGAAAATACAAGGGCAAGAACAACTTGCCAACCAAGAAATGAAGGACAATCACACTTATCTTATGATTAAGAGCATTTAGATATGAGAATTAAGTGTGAGAAAGAAAAAAATTTAAGTGTTTGCCTACACTATCAACTTATCAATGAGATTACTTCAAGTATGTGGCAAATGGCCTTAAAGATCATAGCATGAAAGAAAAACACCATTCACTTATCGAAACACTTAAGCATTTAGGAATATAGATCTATGCATCTAAGAGAAAGATTAAACTTTGAAAAGCTTTAAGCATGCAAATAGATCTAGTTAAGTTATTGATGCCCAATAGGCTTAAGCTAAGGATTAACCATGTATGAGATCTAGATCTAGAATATTTTAGAACATTAAGAACTTAGATCACAATCACATATTAAAACCTTAACCTCACCTCTTGGGGTATTCCTCTCCCAATAGGTAGGCAATTAATTAGCTTGTTTAATCTCAAGGAAATATTGAGAAAAAGAGAGAGGCAAGCAAGCAAGAGAATGGAACAAAGAGAAAGACAATAAGCAAGCAAACAAACAAGCAAACCAAGCAAACCCCAACCCCCACGTCCTAGGCCTAAAAGGGCAAGAAAAATTCAAAAAAGAAATATCTATGCTAAGCCCTAGCTACCCCAAGGTCTCACACGTGGGAGGAGGTCGTACCACTCCTTCTCCCACAACTATGAGCCACTAGCAAGCAAGAAAAGGAAGAAGAAATGACTAAAAATGCTTAAAAATTGAAGAAGGAGGTTGAGAAATAGCTACCAATCCCTTTGGGGGGTCTTTGAGTGTTGTGTGGATGTCCCTGGGCAACTAAAACCCCTCTCAACCAGATCTGAACCTGCAAAAACCAGCAAGGTATCCTTGCTGGAAATGCTACACACAACCAAAAGAGTGAAGAAAACTTTTGTCTTTTTAGGGAAAAAAATGTTCTTAAGAAAAATTTATAATATTTGATAAAAATGACCTATCTTGCTAAGTTAAACTAGCTGAAATATGTATGGAAATGAACAACAATATAGAAGAATGAGCAATAGATAGAGAAAGAGGGGAGTTTATGAGAGTCTCAATGAAAGACTTTTCCTTAAGGCATCCCAAATGAACCCTTGAAGTCAACCTGCAAGATCTAACACAATGGCATGCATACAATAGATAATATGGATGGTTAAGTTAACAAGATGAAATACTTGCACCTTATCTAGCTAACCAACATATATAGATCTACAAGACTACTCTTTGCAAGATCTACTCAAATAAAATACTTTACCTAAGATCTACCTATGCATCCATCATATTAAACTAAAACAATGTTATCTCATGTGTTGTAAGAACCAAAACACTTGTAGCTCTTTCCAAAATCCTCCAAAGTTTCTCCTTTATTATTACTCAAGAAAGTGGATCTTGGAGAAATACTTGCTCCAAAACCCTAAGAGCCAAAGAATGGAAATGATGGAACAATGAAAGAGAAAGAGATAGTGGAAAATCAAGTAGCATAACAATAGCTCAAGATATGGTGAGGAAGAAGTGAGGAGAGGGATCTATTTATACTTGGAGAGGCAAACCTACCTCTTTTGGATCAATGCCAAGTGTCCTTCACCAAGCATAAGAGTAGATCTCAAGGCTAGGGCACACCATCTAGGATTTAGATCATAGATCTAGGGTGTAGATGGGTGTGGGAAATATTGGGATCACACAAAAGTGTAGTGAGAGGTTATCGGATACGTGCCAAGGGAAAGGAGAGAGTTAAATATTTTTTTTAAAAATATTTTGGAATTTTCCAAGTGGGGGGGAAGCTTAACTCTCCTAGGAGGGCGCACCACTTGGGGGAGATCACATGGATCAAGGATGTGGATGAGTGAGGGAGTGTTGAGATCAAGAAAAAAGACAAGTGGGAGGCTAGGAAAAGCATGCCAAGGGATATAATAAGTCTGCCCTTTATTTTTTCATTATTTTTTCACTTTTTGGAGACTTTCTAGAAGGGGGGCACACCCCTCTAGGCAAAGTGACGTTTTTTCTTTATGGCTAGGTCGGGGGGTGATGTGAGGGTTGGAAAAGGTTAGGAAAGGTTAAGAAAAATCTCTCTCACCTTTATCCATATTTACATCATCCTTTTAACTCATTTTTAAAAATTACATTTTTGCTATGTTTGGACTTTAGCAATTAAAATTGTTGTTTTTTACTGACTGACACTCCGGGTGGACAAACCCATAGCAAAAGTTGTCCGACTGAGCTGAAACTTGGTCCATGGATGTAGGGGGTGCTATTCCATTTCTTTTGAGCACAAATACCCCTATCAAAAGTCCAAGGACCTAGTTTTTACAATATTTGCTCAAAAATAATTAATTAATTAAATAATTAAACCTCCAAACTTAGGGAAAATTAATTAAAAATTAATTAATTAAAAAAAAACTAACTTAGACTCGATGGAATTCCGCGAAACTTTCTAAGATGTCTTGCATGGTCGTTTACAATGATTCCCTATAATATTTATCAAAAGATAAGCCCACTAGAACGTCGTTCACCACTTTGGAGGAATTATTGCAAGTGTGAGGGAAAAACTCAAGGGAAATCAATAAGGCTGAAAAGCCCAATTGATAACCTGAGGATAAAAAACCCTCGGTGAAAGGAACTCTTCCATTGAACTGATCCCAAGGTAACTGACCTAGACATGACTCATGCAGACCTATTACATTATTGACCCACACAGGGGTGCAGAAATTCCAGTTACAAAAAGAAGTGTTGGGTCCAAACATGCCCTATAGAACCAAAAGTCTTCAACAAATTTTCATCTAATGAGGCATCTCTTCATGGCACATGGAGTTGACCACCTATTTTGGAGAGGCGGTCAACAATATGGAGAGTAGGTTCTTTTTCAAACCTGGTACATAGAGTACATCCTTCATCTTCATTGAATTCCCTGAATTAAGTTTGTAGTTTGATTCTCCCACTCCCTTGATGGGATATTGATAATCATCTCCAAGTGTCACTTTCTGAGAAAAATTATTTTCTGAAATGTAAGAGAGAATATCTCTTTGTCCTATCATGTTCTTGGAGGCACCACTATCAATGAGCCAAGTGTCCTCTCCAGGTGTTACCGATCCTGAGAGGGTCAAGATTAAGACGTAGTCTTTAATTTGTTCTCTTAACATCTTTGCGGGTGGCTCTTCATCTTCAACTGCATGGGCATGATGCCTCTTATTTTTCCTCTTGTATTCTTCTCGTCTTGTTGGACAATATCTCGCAATATGTCCCATCTTGTCACAATGATAGCATTGGACAGATGAGTAATCTCTTTCCTTTTATTGTCCTTTCTTCTAGAATCTCTTTGGATGAGATTCTTTATGACTGAATTTGTTTTGGGGGTGAGACTATTTATGATTTTATTTCTAGAAGTAAGATTTCTTTCTTCCTCCTTTGGTGTGAGTAGCTAGGTCTTGATCTTCATCTCTTGCTAGTAAAGCCTCTCAGTTAGCTACTCTTGTTTCTTCTTGAATGCATTCTTCCCATAGACCGTCAAATTTTAGTTTCTTCATTCTGGCACAAATCGTTTGGATGAATGCATCCCAAGGTCTTTTGAGACCATTTAGGGCCGTCATTATAAGTTCGTCTTCGTCTATAGCATCTCTGATTGCTTCTAGTTGTTCTTTGAATTGGGATATTCTGGAGAAATATTCTTGGATTAATTCTACTCTTTTCATCCTTGTATTCTTGAGTCGAGTTCTTAGATTCATCTTCTGGTTTATGTTCTTTCCTTCATATAGTCTACTTAGGGCATCAAACATTTGTTTCAGAGTCTTATTTGATGACACGTAAGGGATCAAGTGATCTTTGATTGAATCTGCAATGATTCTTTTGGCCCTGATTGTGTCCTTTTGATTCTTTGCTTTTTCTACAACATTGTCGGGTTCCGACACTTCTTCTTTGACGAATCTTGCTAGGTCATTCTCTTCAAGAATGAGACCAATCATATACTTCCAGGCATGGAATTTTTTCACACCTTCCAACTTGTAAACAAGCTTAGTGCTTGCAAACATCTTTTACCTGGAGCTAGGAAAATGTCCAAAAATGAAAATGCTCAAAATCAAATTCTGAACTTACCAGGAGGTGTGCTTGGCTGAGGCGAGTAGCCTGATGTGTTTGGATCTGAGAAAATCCAACTTTTATCCCTCCAAACTTGATTTGCGGATTTCTGGACTGGTGCTTCTAGTTTTCTGGTACCTCTGGTACTCTGGTACTTCTGGTACCTCTGGTACTTCTGGTACTTCTGGTACTTTGTTAAACTAGGGTTTCACTTTCTGGGAGATCTAGCCACTAAAAAGTTGCACTGAGGATGCCAAAGTGATCCTTGAGGAAGGGCACACTTTTCTAGATGGTTTTAGGGATGAAATACTTCATCAACAAAAATCCCTAATTTGCATGTACGACAATAGTGGCGTTTTTCACTTTCTCTTGTGAAATATGATATGCTCTCTTCAGCTTAGCTCTGATACCATGTTAAGGTTTAAGATATTATTAGAGTTATTTTCATTTCATTAGATAACAATAGCATAAGATAGGATCACTGAGAAATACACAATCACAAGAGACAGATAATTTATCCTGGGAAACCCTCATGGGGGAGAAAACCCAACAAAACTTCCTTATTATAGATAGCCAATACAATGCCAAGAGATAACTTAAACAAATACAGAAAGTCCTCTCCCAAGAATGTGCCTCTCTCTCTCTCTCTCTCTCTCTCTCTCTCTCTCTCTCTCTCTCTCTCTCTCTCTCTCTGCAACTCCAAAATTTGTCTCTCAATGAACAAGTGATTGTGTGTCTAAGTGAGGTGCTAGCCTCCTTATTTATACAATTCTGGCACGTGTGGAAGTGTCTCTTCACTGGCAGGGCCGACTTCTTCTTCTAGATGGTTATAACCACCTTTAATATATTATGGGGCCTCTTTAATATATTATGGGGCTAACTTCTTATTCTGCCTATTACAATTATACTTTAACCAATCCACAAAAAGGGATTTGGTCTTTTACAATAGCCGACATGATCAATCCGCAATAGGGGATTGATCTAATGAATAATACCACAATAATAATTAGAATACACTTTGTAGTTACATTATTTCAATAGCACATACACCTCTTCGAGTAGGATTCCCAGGCCATTGTTCCTCAATTTCCAGAGGGCACCCCTAGCAGCAACACAACAGTCGATAGCACAGAGACCACCCACTCATGCAGAGGACATTGCAGAGTATAGGAGGGAGTATGTAGCATTGGGTCATGACTTCCATCAGGACATGACCCTAGTCTAGTATTGTGGACTCAGACTCAGGGACCGCCCCAGAGAGCCATAGAGAGGAGGACAACAACAACAATGGGGGCATAACGTTGATTTCATCCGGAAAGTTGGTAAACTCACCATACCTTCTTTTGACAGATCGTCCAAATGCACCGCCAGAGCTTGGGTACAAAAGCTAGACACATACTACAAGCTCAACCAGATGACCGAGACAGAGGCCATCAGTTTCACTACCATACACTTGGAGGGTGAGGCACACGAGTGGTGGCATCATGGATTGGTGATGGTGGGACACAGTCACCTCACCTCCTTCAGGGAGTTCACAAAGAGAATCATGGATAGGTTAGATAGGAGGGATCTCAAGATCCACTTCAAGGATCTAGCCCAGTTTAGACAAACTGGCACAACAGAGGCATTCATCACGAAGTTTCAATGGGTAGTAGTGGCAGTGACAGATATATCAGATCCCAAGTTGATCATGTTATTCACAGAGGGACTCACAGAGCCCTTGAGAGGATGGGTGAAGGCATGCATGCTTCACACATTGCAGGATTCCATCTTACGCACTCGAGATTTGGTAGACTCAATGCCAAAGACTAAACCCTTTTCCAAACCCTTTGTACCACAGAAGGACCGGGACAAGAAGCCATTACAGAGAGAATGGAAGGGCAAAGAGAAGTTGGATGATGAGACGAGGAGAGAGATTTTAAGGAAGAATCTTTGCTTCAGCTGCAAAGACCCTTGGGTCCTAGGCCATAGGTGCATGGGCAAGGGAGAGATTCATTATATTGAGGTGGTAGCAGACAGTGTGGACAGTGAAGAGGAGGAGCATGACAGTGGATCCATTAGCTCAGACGAGGAGTCAGCATAGGCAGAGGAGCAACCTCCCCTTAAACCACCAACACCAATAGGGGCCCACCCACTGGTAGTTCCATAGCCTCCTGAGTAGGCTAAAAAACAGAAACCAACAAAGGGAGGAGTCATAGCGACCCTTTCTATTGTTCCCAGGTATGATATCTTCCGGATTAGAGGGACTATTCAAGGACAACAGAAAATTGCCCTGATAGATGGTGGGGCCACCCACAACTTCAGTGATGCTTCATTGGTATCGAGATGAGCACTTCAGACAGAGGAGTTTGAGGGGTTTGATGTTGCAGTAGAAGATGGCCATACGGTGGAATGTCTAGATAGAGTTCCGGACTTGGAGATAAAGTTAGGAAACTACACAATGAGAGACACATTTTATGTGGTTGACCTATCTGACACAGATGTGGTATTGAGAATCCAATGGATGATCACCTTGGGAAAATCACCACGAATTACCAAACCTTGGAAATGGGGTTCAGAGACAGTGATGGGAAGAGGGTTGTTTTGAGAGGCATGTCAATAGGAACACCTAGGAGAGTTTTGGCCAAGAGTATGGAAAGGATATTCAGACATGGGGAGGTAGCATACACCACAAAGTGCTTGATCACTACGTGAAAGGATTCAGAGGGTCGATAGTAGTATCATACAAATATTAGGAACTTGTTGGGACGACATCAGCAGGTTTTGGGTCGATCCCACGAGGGAGACCACCTAACAGGGGGTTTGAGCACACCAGTGAGTTAGAGGAGGGGGGGAAACCTATGATCACCCCACCCTATCTTCATCCTAGGAGGTTCAAGGATGAGATAGAGAAAGAAATAAAGGAATTTCTAGAGATGGGACACATCAGAACTAGCAACAGTCCATTTGCTTCTTAAGCTTTCTTAGTTTGGAAGAAGGATGGTACCATGAGGATGTGCATTGATTACCGGAACAAGAAAACCATCAAGAAACGATAATCTTATCCCTCACATTGAAGAGTTGATGGATGAACTGCATGGGGCAGTTTTCTTCTCGAAGATTGATCTATGCTCTAGGTATCATCAGATCAACATCTGAGAGTGGGACATAGAGAAGATGACATTTTAGTGTCACTTTGGACATTTCAAGTTTCTGGTTATGCCATTTGGGCTAACCAACACACCAGCTACATTTCAGTCTTGCATGAACCACATATTCAGGGATCAGTTGAGGAAATCAATCTTGGTTTTCTTCGACGACATCTTGGCCTACAGCAAGACATGGCAGGAGCATATGAGGCACTTGGATGAGGTATTGAGCATCATGGAAGCGCAGTCACTATACACTAAAGATTCCAAGTGTGAGTTCAGTACGACATAACTACTTCACTTGGGCCACATCATCAGTGCACAGAGTGTGAGTTCAGTATGACATAACTACTTCATTTGGGCCACATCATCAGTGCACAGGGGGTACAGGTACACCAAGACAAGATCAGGGCCATTCTGGATTGGCCAATGCCCAGAAATGTGACAAAGTTGAGGAGCTTCTTCGGGTTATGCAGCTATTACAGGCGGTTTGTCAGGGTTTTTCTCAGCTAGGAGCACCACTGATAGATCTCACCAAGCATGGGGCTTTCGTCTGGACCGATGAGTCGCAGAAATCCTTTAATCACATGAAGGAAGTCATGAGCACATGCCCAGTGTTAGCATTACCATACTTCACTCTGCCATTTGTATTAGAGTTTGATGCATCTGGCGAGGGCATCAGGGCAATTTTGATGCAGGGAGGACACCCCATTGTATTTGAGAGCAGGAAGCTCAGTCAACCTGAGAGGTTGTACTCCATCTATGACAAGGAGATGTTGGCAATCATGCATGCCTTGACCAAATTCAGACAATATTTGGTGGGCAACAAATTCATGGTCAAAACAGATCACAACAGCTTGAAGTATTTCCTTGAGCAGAAGGACCTCGGTGAGCGCTAACAGAAATGGGTGACGAAGGTACAGGAATTCGACTTCGACATAGAGTACGTCAAGGGGAAGAAGAACATCGTGGCCGATGCGCTATCTAGAAGACCTGCAGCATGTTCTTTGATGGAGATTTCAGCGGATTGAAAATCCCACTTGTTAGTGGAATATTCCAAGAACCAATTCACTTGCGAGATTATGGATGGACAGATTTAGGATGACAAGTACAAGGTCATTGACGATGTCATATTCTAGAAGGACATATTATACTTGGTACTAAATTCAGGGCTCAAGAAGAAGATCCTTGCAAAAGTTCATGATTCACCACTAGCAGGCCATCAGGGGTTTTTCAAAACCTATAGGCATATCAAAGAGAGGTTCTCATGGAAGGGCCTCAAATAGGATGTTATGTGATACATCAGTGAGTGTGTGACTTTCCAACAGAACAAGTCAGAGCATATGCTTCCAGCAGGGCTACTTCAACCACTTCCCATTCCAGAGCAAAAATGGGAGAGCATCTCGATGGATTTCATCAAAGGCCTACCCAAAGTCCAAGGTAAGGACTACATCTATGTAGTGGTCAAAAAATTGACCAATTTTGCTCACTTCTATGCCATACTGACAAAGTACAACACAGTTCAGGTAACCGAGTTATTCTTGAGAGAGGTCTTTAGACTTAATGGGTTGCCGAGGAACATCATCAGCGACAGGGACAGTCGGTTTATTGGGACATTCTGGAGGGAGTTGTTTATATTGGTGGGGACCGAGTTGACACCCAGCACTAGCTATCACCCTCAGACAGATGGGCAAACGGAGATCATCAACAAGTGGGTTGAAGCGTATTTGAGGAACTATGTGGGTGGACAACGGAGAACATGGGTCAGGTCGCTGTATTTAGGAGAACATTGTTACAACACCACTTTCCACATGTCCATCACTCCCACTTTGGTAGACTTAGTTTTTGGGGAGAAAAGAGCACTCAAGGCCAAGGATTGGATCACAGAGAGTCGGGAGATTCTCAAATTGCTAAAAGAGAACCTGTAGACAACAAATAATCGGCAGAAGATGAGTGCGGACAGGAACAGGATAGAGCACAACTTTGAGGTTGGGGATTTGGTTTTCTTGAGACTCCAACCTTACAGACAGTCATCTCTAAAGAAGAGTGGGGTCGAGAAGCTCAAGCCCATATTTTATGGACCTTACAGGATCATGAGTCGGGTAGGCGAGGTTTCCTATGAGCTAGAGCTTCCAGAGAGGATCAATATTCATAACGTGTTCCACGTATCTTGCCTCAAGAAGGCAGTGGGACAATTCATCAGCACATCAGAGGAGCTTCCCCCATTAGACGAGGAGGGACATTTGGAGTTGGTTCCAGAAAAGGTATTGGAGTTCTGAGAGCGGAAACTGAGGACGAGGGTCATCAGAGAGTGTTTGATCAAATGGAAAGGGATTTCCGTAGAGGATGCTACTTGGGAGAGAGAGCAAGTGTTGCAACACCCTGGATTGGTATTTCTTGAGGACAAGCAATTTCGGGAAGGGAGGACTATAATGTCCCTTTCCAAATAGGAGCTCCAGAGAGGAGGCTTAATGGTCTAAACAGCCCCGTTAGACTATAGCCAGGGCCAGAAAGGGGTAAACAGGGTTACTAGAGGTCATCCCAGTCAAAGGTGTTATAATCGGAAAGTGACATTGAGCTAAGAGTGGCTAAAAGGGCTTTTAAGCCAACTTGAACTAAAAATAGAACAGATGAGCTAAAATTAGAATTCAACATCGAATTATGGTTTTGGGCAGCTATAAGAGAAGGTACAGTGACCTAATTCATCATTATGTAGATTTTGACTTGTTATTGAAGAGAAAGGCGCATCTCAGGAGAGGTAGCTCAGTGGATTCCAGGAGGAATACACTAGTGGCTGATTTTGGTGTTGAGAGACACACCCTAGTCACCGGGGAGATCACACAGGTCTTCCATCAGTCTTCAACAACAGTTCTACAGGGTTCAGTAGCAGGGGCACACTTGTTCAGGGAGAGGGTGCAACTTCTAAGGAGGTTTAGTGGATCGACTTGTCACATTCAGGGAGAGTTCAGAGATTCCCCTCCGACCCATTTGAGAGGTAGGCCATACGCATCTTTTTCCTAGTTTCTCATCAGATTCCAATGGGGGAATCATCAAGGACGCATTTTTCGAACATTGGGAGTGCGGCACTTGGGGAGGACACATTCAGGGTTCCCGAGCGATCATCAAATCAGATCCAAGGAAACCCTTCCAACCCATTTCACAGTGGGCCAAGGCTATCCATTTGAGACACATCTCAGCCGATTCTGACGGTGAAATCACTAGGGCGCAGTTTTCCAGTAGTAGAGGGGCGCATTCCCCCAGGGGGATCCATCCAGGTCCAGACACACCAACAGAGGGGTCGTTCAGTCACAAGAACTGAGAGAGACAGCAGGGCGCATTGTTTGGGACAGTTTCCAAACCGATCCAAGAGATCTAGCCACGAGTGAAAACTTTCCGGACTTGCAATAGTTACCCTGTGAGCTGCCATAGCTTGCAAATCATCCATTGATCCCGTAGTGCCATCTATCATCAAGTATTATCATTTTAGTCTGCTTATTGTATTCCGGCTAAGATCCTTTTGTCATTGATCTAGCCGAGTGATTTATTTTATTGTCAGTGGCATTCGGCATTGTACTCCGGAGATATCATAATATACGATTTATAGTCTTTTGTCTCATTTACCATCTGTATACTCAATATATTTGCTGTAAACAATTAATCATACACACACATTAGCAAAGTTTCCCAGACTAGCCAAGTCATGAACATTACAGTCCTTACAACATATTTTACCCTAGTTTCTACCACAAGACAGATGAACCTGTGTTGAGAATTTGAATGTGAATGCTGAAGCCCACTACTAACAGAAATTCCAACGCCATTTCTGCTGATATTCAGCCTGGAATCAGAATAAACAAAAGTAATTTTGAAAACATATAGAATCTTGGATGTGAAGGCTGAATTTAGAGGCTGGGATTTGTTTTTCATCCTTTTTCTCGAACTAATTTGGAATTTACTAAAAGCAGATCTAACTCTTGAACAACAACATGGAGTAACACTAGAATAACTGTAACTTCAAAATGGAACTCACTATTATCAAATTACAAATTTATGACAGTACAAAAGATGACAAGAAACTTTCTTGAGAAGGCTGTATGAGTGCTAACTCAGGTTGAGTAATCTTCAGGGGCAGCATGGGTGTTGCACTTAGTCAAGAGCTAGTTTTCCACCAACTATCCATGACAAATATTCCAATCATGTCTTAGTCTAAGGCTAAAAGGTCTTTTTATAACAAAAACTCCCACTTTTTGGGTTAATTAAATTGACTGTCAATTGACATAATTAGACTAATTCACTGATTCTAATTTAATTTTTCCATTAACTCCCACTCTTTTGTTAATTAGGATGGCTAACAAAATTAGACCAAGAGATTGATTAACTAGTGTTGAAGCTGATTATCCTAGGGTATTGTAAGAGTCCCCCCTCCTTGAATTACTTTGCCCCAAAGCAATTGTAGTGTTGGGTTTTGTAGAATATCTGGGCCTTCCCATGTCACCTTTTCTATTGGAAGATCTTTCCATTGGATGAGGAACTTTGTTAATACCTACAACACCTATGGAAATAAAACGGGCATACTCAATCAACCAACCGATCACTACATAAATAGAGTTCTTTCTTCTCTCCCAGTGCAGTCCACAGGGCAGTTCTTGGAATACATTTGCAAATTCATTAATCAGTGGCTGCTCTTTTTGCATTATTGTTGTTTCTCGACTCTTAACCCTACCATGCAAGCCCTTCATAGAAGTCCATTGGAAAATGGTACACAGTTTGATAGTAGCAAGTGTTTGGACATTTTGTTTGCTGAAATCAGTCTGCTTTCACTCGATTCCAGTCCTTCAACAATAATCGGCTATTATCCTAAATTTTCACGTATATCTTCTCTAGATTCATGTGGACTTGGCCCAGAGTCTTCAACCATTAAGTGCCTATGACCACATCAGCCCCTGCTAGTGTCACAACATAAAAATTAGAGCTTAACTCATAGACGTCCAATTGTAATTTGATTCCTTTGATCATTCCTCTGCACTCCATCATACTGTCATTGGCCACCAATACTTGGAAATTTTGTAATCAGACAACTTTAATGCTCATGGATGCCCCCAGCTTTGCATCTACAAATTGATAAGTATTATTAGAATCATTGAGGCCACCACATTTCTATCCTTCACTTTTCCTTTTATCCTCAAAGTCTGGTATTGATTAATTCCCAACTTGGCAACAAGGGAGACTGTTGGTATTTGTGGTTCTTGGTCTTCCTTATCCATTGTGTGCTCCTGGATGGCTGTTGGTTCCTCTGGGTTGCTATCAATTGTGTCACGCTTTTTATCTACAATCTCAATCATATGAACCTTTGTGGGAACCTTGCATTTGCGTCCCTTAGACCAGGTTTCTTGCGAGTGTAGCAAAGCCCCTTTGAATGCAGATCAACAAGATTCTTAGGGTACAAAAATCTAGCTTTTGATGGGCCAATATTCAAGACTAAAGAGAAGTTTGGTTTTTCATTCCCCTCATAGTCTACTTTTGCTGCGATGGGAAATTTGGAAGCTGAACTAGTTGCAATTTGAGTCTTAACAACTTTTGAATAGGCCTCCTCCAAGGTACTGGGGTTCAAAGCCTTGACATACCCCCTAATGGACTCCTTTAATCGATCGATATACATAGCAACCACTTGGCGAGGGGAGATCCTTTGAACTCAAAAACTCCCTTTATGAAACTCTCTCGAGTACTTCTTCTATACCATCTTGCTTCTGGTCCAACTCTGGTTCCAGTACTGGTTCTGGTTCATAATATTGGGAATTCTGTTTCTGGTTTGTAATATTGGGAATTCTGGTTCTGATCCGGTTCCGGTTCTGATAACCTTAGTTTCAATGGTTTTCATTTCAGAATATTTTAACACCAGAAGGCAATAGGAATAAAAGAGAGAGATTTCCTCACCCGTTTAGTTGCAATCAGAAGTTCATCACAAAACATTGCAAGTGGGGAAGAACAGGAGGGATTTCCCAATTTCAAAGAGGATCATAAGCATTGGAGTAAAAGAAACAAACCTTACAGACTAATGCAGAAAGACCTC
>WSFP011453757.1:0-19492 GCA_009831015.1 Picea engelmannii
ATAAAAGAAAAAGAATAAAAGAGGGCATAAAAGAAAAATAATAAGGCCCCATGCAATAAGGATGGCTTGATCCATACAGTCTAACCATGGTCAAGTATTTTTGAATTTATGCTGATAGGATTAGTGAATAAAGCTTGGCTAAACTGTTTAATCTTAGCCAGGTAGATAGGTTAGTTAGTGAATAAATTTGATCAAACTGTTTAAACTTGATCAAATAGACCCAGGGTAGAGTAATTTTTAGCCCAACAATCTAATTTGGGTTAAATGTGTTAGGAAAATAGATTAGGACATAGGTTAGTTTCTTTTACATTCAATAAAACAAGCATAAATATGGATGAGGTTCCTTGTTTTGATGTTATAAGGTTGTGTTCTAAACCCTTGGTGGAAAAATGAAAATAAGAAGCGCAAAAAACCCACAAAATGGTGATATCCTAAGTTTCTGCAATGAAATGTGATACGCGCTCTGTGATTAAAGGGTACGTCAAGATCAACGACTGAGCAAACAGCGCTCAGATCTACGGTTGACAAGTAATTTCAGACCCCCCCCCCCACTGTTCTACCTTTAACCGGGGGGGTCCAGAATGGTGGTATTCCTCGATGGGACCCATCCTAACATGGCACAATTCTATTATTTCAGACCCCCCCCCCTGCTCCAAACCATTTACCGCTTTACCCCGCCCCCCCTTTGGAAACCACCATACCCGTTTTTCCATACCGCCTATGACACATGACCTCATACTCCACTAACATCGGTCGCAAGTCATGCGCCTTTACTCCATTAGCATACTTTCTTCCCCACTCAACCATCATGTGTCACATCTCATCTTCCTATCGCCCAATATTTTCCCTCCACATCATCCTCACGTCGTCGTAACCCCTCTATCGCCCACCACCTCATCCCCAAGATATCCATTGGTCAATCAATGTGGCCAAACCTATTCGTTATAACTGCTGACTTGTCCCCCATGCCCCAATGAATATTCATTCTTCCAAATAGTCCTATTTCTCACCATTTCTTCACCATTCGTGATCCAGACGTTGCTAAAATCTTCATCCTCTTCGCCCTTTCTCCTTCAACCACCATTAATCTTTGGACATTACAGTCAGCGTCAGTATTTTTCAAACATCTGCAGGTACCAGTTGAAGTGATGGCGCCAAAGTCCAAACATTCAGAGATTGATGACAATCCATTCCTCCCGCCTCCCATCGACCTCAACCGTATCCTTATGGCTGACAAAGATAACCTGATTTCAGAACCCAAATGCAAATTTGGTTTTGTTGAATTACACTCATGGTTCATAAACACCTTCCTAGACCACAGTGACGAGATTGGACTATGGGAGTCCAATCTCCCACTGTATCTTTTCCCCCAAATTCACCATTTCCCTGAGTTCACCCTCAAGTGCCAAGTGCACTATCTTCCCAATCAGAGAGCTATCGTCTCATCATCCGGAGAGAGTTTGTTCACCATTACAGCTGAAACCATTGACTAGATGATGCAAATTCCTAGATCAGAATCCCTTTCCCCTCTCACCATTGAAATCTTAACTGAAATGTACCAGAAATTATATTTTCCCCAAAGAGCACAAATTTTTGAACTTTTCCTCCCTGCGAGTTCCCAATTCCCCAAGAAAAATCCCCCTGATCAATCCTCCATATTCTCAACAAAAGGTAATCAATTCATTCCATCCATGTGTTGTTTGCTCGGGTATTATTCAGATGAATGGGTGGAAGAACCCATCCTAGGTTTCTTGTCCATTTTCTCCACCGAAGAGAAGGCCACCATCCAGTTTAATTTCAGTCAGTTTATGGCCGACAATATCCATGAGAAACTGTTCAAGTTTCCCACATAAGGCATGTTCCGATATTCTTCCATAATAGATTACATGTTCCTTTTCTTTTAAGAAGATAATTTCTCGTTTTCTATGCAGAAACTGGACCAGGACAGCCATTCACAAGTTGTCACCTCCTGGACATCTTTACTCAGAAATAACTCATCAGAGTTCAGTTTCAAACAGTTCATTGATCAATTTTACCACCCAGTTGTAATCATGTTGAGTGGACGGGAGGAACCCAAGATTAATGAAGAGATTCAGAGGTTCCTGCACCTGTCAAACCTTTCCAAGACCAGTGAATGGTACCTCTACCAGGATCACACAGAGATCAGAATCTATGGTTGTGATATTCCACCATACAAACTCCCCAAATATATGTCTGTCAGGATTTTTTCTCTAGAGTACATTAGAAAAATGATCAAGTCTGATGATATTCACTTTGTGTCCTTCAAAAAGAAACAACAGTTGAGAATCAAGGGACAGATAGGATCTTTCATCTGTAATAGTCAGGCTGTAGGAGAGGAGGCCAATAATATTTTAAAAGAAATGAAATTCAGTATCAGCTTCTCTTGGCAGTACGATCCAACTGGTGTCATTGCAGAAACCAGACTAAAGAATAAAAACTCTCCATATGCTCATGTTCCTAAACCAGAAATCAAAAAGTTCATGAACCAGACTGAGTGGGAGGAGAACACTCTAACAGGATACCGATCAGCAGCCCCCTTCTGCCAGTATTTCCCCAACTAATACTCCTCAGGTGCTAGCAGAGAAAAGACCCAGGAAAGAGGTATCTCCCTCGGTCACTGAAGTCTCCGCAGATGATTTCCAGGTTTATAGAAAAAGGCCCAAGACCAGCCATACACCTGACAGGTCTGGTGGAGAAGAGACTCAGTCTACTATAGTCATGGAAGGTGAGAATTCTCCATTTTCCTCAGGAATCCAACAAACGATGTCCACCTCCTCGTCAAAGAATCAGGGTGATACAATACTAACAACCAAAGAAGCACAGGAGCCTACAGGACTGGATCTCTTTGAGAAATACAACATGATCAATAAGAAGAACGAGATGCTAAAAAACATTACCTATGCTCAATTTTAGAAACAAACATCCACATCTCAGCATAGACTTCTATCTACCTCTGATACACAAAAGGGGAGAATGCACATGGCCTACTTGCAGGCGCAGGTACCTCAGCCCAAAACCATTTCTAACTATAAAAGGGAAACATTCGAGTTTGATGTTGTAGAAGTACATCCAACTGACAAGATGGACCTACACAGACGGACTAGAGAAATGATTTTCTCCACCTTAGCGAACACCTCCACGACTGCAACAAAGCTACAGGTTTCATTGAGTAATGTCCAGACTCAGCTAAAGCTGGAGAAGGTGTCATGTTTGGCCAAGGATAATAAAATCAAGACCCTGGAAGAACTAGTACTCAAAATTGGTTATGATCCGACCAATATCAAAGCAGCTGAAGAGCTTATCAAAAATAAAAATGCTGACATAGATGCCCTAAGGAAACTATTAAAAATATCTGCTACTGAAAACCCACTGGCTAAAGAGATGGTCGAGACTGAAGGCCAAAAAGAGGAGATGCTAAAGTTGATCATGGAGCAGAATACTCAAATTAAAGAAATGGAAGTTGAGTTGGACAAGCTAGTCAAGGAAAAGGAGTAGAATGTGCCAATGGAAGTCATACCATTGAACGCAGTCCTGATCATAGGAGTCAGTACATCAGTGACAACGTCAACTACCACAGGGGAAATTCCAGCAACAACAGCAGTAACATCTCCAAATGCAATAGACCAATTGGCAAAAGCAATGGAAGATATGAATCTGCAAGGGGCAGAAATCAAAAAACTACAAGAAGAGATTCAAAATATCCAAAATCTGAATTCCACATTCTAGGCTAGTTACAACACTGAGAGGCACAAGTCAGACAAGCTCAAACAGGAACAGCAGCAGTTGCAGAAGGAAACAGTCATGGCTAAGACTCTGTCAGAGGCTAAGGAAAATATCTGGATGGACATCTATCAATCAGTTAGAAATTTGGCCTCTGATACAAATCATGTTTGAACAGCATGATCTAGTGCAGAGATCTAGACAGGCCATCGACAGGATAAAGGGAGAATTGGGTTAAATTCCTATAGAGGCCAACGAGATAATCAAATTCTTAAATTCTAAATCAAAGGAAGAACAGGAAGCCCTGGATATTGAGGAAAGGACTAAAACTATTCTTGAAGTTAAGAGAGTCTTGACCAAGAGGGGGCTAATGCTACAAATCGAGGAGAAATTTTAGGTGATGGATGTCACAGTACATAGGTTTTTCAATAAGACTAACTCTTTGCAGAAGAAAGGTCTCCCAATTTTATTTGTGATCAATAACAAGTTGATCACTCTCTCAGGTTATAAACAGAAAATCCGCACTATGGCAAAGGATAGGTCCAAGTTTGTAGGCATAAAAGGCAGTATCATAGGAAAAGTCTTCTTTGAAACTCTGAGATTAGACCTTAGTATTCTGCAAGAGATAAAGTATCTTTTCATCACCAAACCCACCTTCACTAAGTACACAAAGACAGATGAGGTGTATCGAAGGCTTCGCAAAGTCAACATTCCTAGTCAACAGAGATGGGATGAGTTGTGTGAATTAATCGACTAAAAGGTGATGTGGATGTACAAATCATCACGTGGAGCAGTCAAAGTTGAGTTGATGACTCACCAACAACATTCCCCAAAATCAGCTCAAAGAATCCGACAGATCATTAGTAGTTCCTACAATTCTGTATTTTGTTATCTAGTTAGTTAGATTTGGATTCTACCACATCCTGATCATTCATGACAGGATCGATTGTAATTTTGGTATAAATACTTTAAAATTCGAAGTATTGAGGGTTGATCTTTACACCCAAGCAAGCTGTAAACTGTAATATTTTTTAAGAGATCTACCAGTAATAAAAGGGATGATTCATAGGATTCCTGCATGTTAACTGTTGGTGATGTTTACTCCTCTTCGTTGAATGGTTTATCTTTCTTCGTTATCATTTTGTTTTCTACATTTGATCATTTAAAAGAAGTTAAATTTGCATAAATTATCTTCGTATACTCTGTTTCTGGCTTTTAAAGATCTAAATGTGTGTCTTATGATATTGTGATAAAGAAATTCTTGAATTCTTCTTTATTATAGTTGATTATGTCATCTATTTCTGCTATCCATCACTTTGAATTATAAAGGATCCAACATTGGCATTATCCTGCCCTGTGAAGAAACCTAATAAAATATGTTCTCATATATCAAACCTTAACACAAACCCCATATCCCAATGGATGCATAAGCAATATTTCATCCATTTTATAAAACAAAACAACACAATCATGTTTATTTAGCTAGCCTAATATCTTAAACCTGAAACATATATAAATCTTACAGAGAGATCCCTCTCTGAAACTGGAAGGGCTAGATTCTAGTTTTGAAGTGGTTGGATAAAGTTACCTCTGATAAATTTCTTCTACCTCCCAGCAACCTCTGGGAATTTACAGAGCGTTAACACCCTCCCTGCGCACCCAGTTGCAGTGATGATCTTCGCACTCAGCTGAAGATCCATAATACAAGAATGCCTTACAACCACAACACTTTTATCTCAATATTTCTCTCATCAACAATAATAGTAACAACCCTATCAACTCTTCTAGACCTTTATTTATACATTACATGACTATTGGAAAACCTTAGACCGAAGTCTAGGTGTCAAAACCCTAGGTCCACTTGACCCACGTTTTTAGGGCTTCGTAAGACTATTCTTCCTTCTTTTCTATGAGGTGCTCCAAAGCACCCGTTGGTGTCTTATTTCGCATGTTGAGTTTTCCACGATCCATATTCTTTGATGTTTTATCTTCCTTGATCTTCTCTTTAAACAACTTGTTTTTCCTTACTTTATTCCTTCTTTTCTACTTCTTTAACCACTTTGACCCTTCCTCGGTTTATGTGCCTTCCACACACTTCATACTTTGTCTTTCTTCTTCCTTAATATTCACTTTCTTCCTTAATACATAACCAAGAGCTAACAGCCCCCCATCACATGTGACTTGTCTCAAGTCACTGCAATATTGAGCTTCCCGTATTACTTCGACTGTAGACTACGCGAAGCAGCCTGTTCTTTCTGTTATGTCCCTCCCTATTGTGTAAAGACTGTATTTTGTGTCTGGTACCCAATTTCAACTTCACTTGGTACCTATACCCTTCTTCCTTTTCTTTCATTGAGAGCTATGAGGCAGTTGGTTGTCACAATATAGCTTCAACCAGCTTCCATTCACTAAACCATCCTTCCAGTCTTCATTAAGAGTCTTCAACTGTGCAGCTCCACCTTCTGTAACATAGCAAACTTTGAACGGTCCAAGCCAATGTGTCCTAAACTTTCCTATATGCTTCATGAACTTGTTGTCATATAACAGTACCAAATATCCTTGTTTAAATGTTTTTCTCTTGATATGTCTTTCATGGTAAGCCTTTTCTCGTTCTTTTTGTACCTGCTGATGAAATCCTGCAATAAAGTTGTCTTCCTCTAATTCTATCAACTATGCAAGCCTGTATTGAATAGCACAAGTGTCATCCATACATGTATATGTTCCAATTCATAAACTAGGAACCAAATATTCCATAGGTACCACTTCTTCGAAGCCATAAACTAACTTAAAGGGAGTCTGCGTTGTTAAACTTTTGCAAGTACTTCAATAAGCCCATAACATTTCTAGAATTCTTAAATCCCAATCATCTCTGTTAACACTGCAAATCTTGGTCAGCATTGTCTCCAAGATCTTATTGAAAGCTTCAATTGTACCATTCACCTGTGGGTGGTATGGTGTTCTCTTCTGATGGTGAACTTCGAACTCCTGAGTCAAGGCTTCAATGGTTTTGTTGATGAAGTGTGTGCCTTTATCACTCATAAGGATCTTTGGGCATCCAAATATGGTTATGATATCATCAAATATGAATCACACAGTTGTAGTTGCACTATAGTCCTTAACTACTCTTGCTTCTGCAAATCTAGTCAAATATTATGTGGCAATGATGATGTATCGATCTCCTGTATGCCTTCCTGGTGGGTTGATAGGTCCCAAAAAGTCAATAGCCCATTTCTCAAAGGCATGTAAAGTTAGGTGAGGTGCTAAAAAAAATTTGTCCCGTCTAGAAGGCTTCCCTATCCTTTGGCATACACCGCAAGATTTGTAGTATTCCTTAGCATCCTTATGTAAAGTGGGACACCAGAAGCCAATTCTGAGAACCTTATGCGTTGTTGCTTTCCCTGCATAATGTCCTCCTGCAATGCCTTCATGTGCTTCTTCTAGAATTAATGGTCTTTATGCCTCCATAACGCATCTCCTAAAGATATCATATGGTCCCATCTTATATAACTGTCCAACTATAAGTTGAAAATCTGTAGCATGGACTACCAACTATTTCTTATGAATGGTTGTATATTCGCGAGGTGCCATTCCTGTGGACATGAACTGGACTATCTCGGCGAAGTTATCATTGACTTTCTTGATGGCCAACAACTATGCATCTGGTAGTGTTTCATCCAAACTGGTAGGTTCCTCTCCATGTTCTAACCTGGATAAGTGGTCAAGTCCCTTATTCATTCTCCCTGGCTTGACCACAATCTCAAAATAATATTCCTGTAATAATAATAGCCATCTGCATATTCTTCCCCCTAACACTGGCTTGTCGACTAAGTATTTAAATGCAGAATTATTAGTAAACATCTTAAAATGTCCTCCCAACAAGTAGTGTCTAAACTTCTGCAGCATGTATACCATAGCTAAGCCTTCCCTTTCAGTGGTAGTATAATTTATTTTAGATGTAGAAATATTCTTGCTCACAAAGGCTATAGGGTAGTCAATATCTCCTGCACCTGGTTGTGCTAAAAATACTCCTAATGCAATGGATGAAGCATCGACATGAACATTGAATTCCTTACTCCAATCTGGGAAAATCAAAATAGGCACAGTGACCATTTTCTTCTTTAGTGTGTCGAAGCTCTGTTGGCATTCCTCTTTCCATTAAAACTTATTATCTTTCTTTAATAGTTTCTCCATATGTGTTGTTATCCGTGTGTATCCCTTAATGAACTTTTTGTAGTATCCAGTGTGTCCCAATGCAGTGCGCATCTGTCTAACTGAAGTAGGAGGAGGTAGATCAACAATGATAGAAATCTTGGACGGATCTACCAAAAACCCTTGTTTACATACAATGTGTCCTAACAACACTCCAAAAGGTGAAAATAAAATACACTTTTTTAGATTCAGGGAAATCTGACATTGCCTACACTTATCTAACATTAATATCAAACATTCAATATGATTTTTCAGTAGGCTAAAAAAGGTCCAATCATCAAAGTATGCCTCTAAAAACTTATGTAAAAAATCCTTAAATGCTTCGACCACCACCCTGGAAAAGATGGTTGGTGCATTCTTCAAACCAAAAGGCATCACAGTGTACTGAAAAGAGCCCCATTCTATTGCAAATGTGGTCTTATGTCTGTCCTCCTTAGCAATTCTAATCTGGTGATAGCCTGAAAATCCATCTGTAAATGAATAGACTTCCTATCCTCCTACATTATCTAGGACCTCATCAGTAAAAGGTGTAGGAAATGGATCATGTAAACATGGATCATTCAGTTTCCTTAGATCTACATAGATTATGATTTCTCCTAACTTCTTATCTTGGACCACCATAGGGTTGATCCATTCAGATTATTCAACAGGTTCTATGATTCCTGCTTCCAGCATTCTGTCTAATTCAATCTTAACCTTTTGCTTGTACTTGGGATTCAGTCTATAAGGTCTTTTCTTGACAGGCCTTGCATCTGGTTTCAAAGGAATCTTCATTTTTTCCATGGGCCCTTTAATTCCCTTCATGTCTGTGAACTTGGTTGGAACCAAGTCCTGATACTCATGCAGTAGTTCTGTAATTGTATCAATAGTAGCATCATCCTAATAGTCTCCAACATTTGCCAACTTAGAGGTTTTCTCAGTTCTAATATTAACCTTATTAATTTTAATAGGCTTCCCAATAAAAGGTAATTCGATCCATGGCCCTTCTATGTCTCTCTGACCTTTAGTATCTGCAATTTTTACATCCCTAGGGTCATCATCCTCATCAGCATTAATATTATAACAACCCTGTAACTTCTGAAGGGGCACAGTCCATTCATCTTATTCTTGATCAAGAGGGGGGTTGGGTGCCTCTTCAAAGACCTTTTGTCTTGCAATTTGTAAAGCCTAATCTACTTTAGGGTACTAAATTTCAAATAGGAACATAGTTATAAAGTTTTGGGTCATTCCATACCAATCTGTAGTGATGAGGCGTAGTTCTGCTTGAAGATACCAGTTGATAGGCGTAGTATCCAAAGTGTTAATGAACTTATGTACCCACTGTTCTTTAGGAATGTTGCTCTAGGCTTCCTCACAACTTCGCACATGTCTCTTGGGAGAAATCTAACCTGTGTATCGAAATTTTCAACCTTCATCTCAGTCTGAAAAGTGCACTGTCATTAAGGTGTGACATTGTACCCATTCTGCGATGTTCTTCTTGTGTGTTCCCCACCATCTAGATGGTGTTTCTTTCAAGGCTTCATCTAGTGCTAACAACCTCTCTTGAACTGGTACAATTCCTTCAAATTCAACTAGAAATGTCTCTAAATGATTCAAGCCATCAAATGTAGGAAGATTACTTACTTTTGTGCCAATCCAACGACCTGCCTTGGTCAATCTGGCACACCTCCGCATAAAGACTTCATACATTTTGTTCTACCAATTTTCCAATGCTTCTTTTAAATCTGATGAGAATGCACTTTCACTTCGCCAACTTAGATTTCCATCTGATGTAGGATTAATGTAATCATGTTGTCATGTTGTCAGTTTATAGATTTTTTCTAGCTCATAGGCGTGGTCTTCTTCTCTTATTGATTTTGTGTATCTATGACCTTCATCAGGATCAAGAGGTGAAATGACTTTAATTCCATCACCTTCAAATGTCATTCTTCTCTTTTTTAGGTCAACAACAGTCGAATTGTTGAAAGCCCAATCAATTCCTAACAATGTTGGGTAGGGGCAGCTATCATCAACAATCTCAATCACTTCGAAATCTGCAAATGTCCTCACTCTGTCGATGTCCATAGGGACATTCTCTAGTCTTCCAAAGGGGCTCACCGCCTGTTGATTAGACATCATGAGCCTAATAGGAGAGTAAATCAACTTAGGTTTTCCCATCAATTCCCAAGTATGCTTCGTCATAACATTTACTTCTGATCCCAAGTCGAGGGCCACATAGTCTATGTCGTAGTCTCCAATCTGAGCACTAAGGTGTAGTTCCTTGCTTGTCCTCCTTTTCTTAGATACTTGATTCACATATCTACTTAACAGAGGATCTATTCTCCCAATTTTGTACTGTATTATTAAGTGTTGTAGATCCTGCACAACTTTTTCATCTTTAATCAAATTAATACAAGTATACAAGAATTCCATAAGATTTCTTACCTATTTTCCTTGTCTAGCTAGGGAATACTGGTCAAATGTTGGAGGCATTTCACATTCCCTTACTTCTGGTGGTGCCCTATATGAAGAAGCATGTTCTCCTACAAATTCTCTTCTTGCTTCTTCAAAGGTATGCGTTTCTTTCCTTGTATCAAACAATTGTGTCTTATCTACAGATTTTTTCATCCCTGATCCATCTGTAGTGTTTCATGGGGTCACCCTATCTTCTCTTGTGATAGTGCCTCCTCTATTAATAACAGCGACTCTAGGATCATCACCGCGAGGTTCAGTTGATATTAGTTGTACTTGTTGGTTTCCACCTCGTCTTTCCTAAAGTTTAGCTAACAATACGATACAGTCTTCAATGACATGGTCAAATGAATTATAGTAGCTGCAAGTAGTACAAGGGTTCTGACAATCCCTTGCCAAATGTCCTGGCTAGGCACAGTTATAGAAAATGATCTGACCTAGACCTTGACCCATTCCTCCTCCTCGTCCTCTTCCTCTGAATCCACCACGAGGGTTGAAGTTTCCTCTTCCTGGGGAATTGAACTGCACAGAATTTCCTTCTGACTGTAATTCTCCTTGAATCCTATATGTATCCCTTAACCTTCCATGCATGAGATCATAAGCCCTACAGTCCTTCTCATCATGCCCTATAGATTTACAAAATGTGCAATAAATATTGGTAGGTGTCTAGAAATATTTATGCATATAATAACATTCACTAGGGTGATGTCTATTTCTACATACCTCACACCATGGTAGAGTAGCCTGCTTCAAAGGGTTAGGTGCTCCAGAGGCCAAGCTTTCATTAAATAAAGGACAGTGATTGTTTTCATGGCCCTCTGCTTTATATCCAATACACCAGATATCTTCTCTTTTCTCCTTTCCTTTTTCCTTCTTCATATCTTCAACCTGTAAAGATAAACTATTTAATTGATTTAAATTTGGCTCATACCTGGACTGGATTCTCCTACAGGGGTTGCTTCTAGTTTCATGGAAATATCTAGAGCTTCATCCTACGAAGCAACCTTCTGTTGCATCAGAGGAACTCTAATGTGTGGAAGGAGGGCAGCGATGAACCATTATTTATTCTGTTCGTCTGGGATCTGAAAGCTTAAACGACCTGTCAGAGTCTTAAACCTCTTATCAAACTCCCAAACAGGTTCAGTCACCTTTTTCTTGATTTCCTTACACTTCGTAATGCACTGTGACTCTGACTTAGGCTTCTTGAATTCTACACTCAACGCAGTCTTAATGTCATTCAACGGTTTAGGCTGTACAGGTCCTGAAACAAACTTCATATACCATCTCAGTGTGCAGTCCCTCAAGGTAGTACCAAACTGATCTCTCTTAATAGCTTCATCGGTGACTTTCTTAATGCTCCAGACATCTTCGCATAAGAACCAGTGTTGGTTAGTATCTTTAGATCCATCTCCTCTAAAAATAGGTAACCTCATTTCATCTTCCATGGACTTTCCTTGGTTTATTGACTGAGTACGTACTAAACTACTTGTAACAGTACTTTGAGTGCTCTCATTACTCTAGTTAATCTGGCTACTTAATGTTGCTAAAAAAACAGGAGTAATAATACTTACTTCGACAGTAGGCGCAGTACCTAAAGTTTTTGGTTCTCCTCGGCGAAGTTCTCCAGTCTCTACTTCCTCTACCCTTGAATACTATGAATACTCTTCGTTTGTTAGATCTGCTTCTTCTCCACTGTCGAATCCCTCCTCTCTGTAATTGTTCTTAAAAAGGTTCGCAAGAGGAACCTCTCTGAATGATCTCCCATTGCGTGTGTGTCCAACCTCTGTGTCGTTGTCACTGTCTGAATTCTTGAACATTATCTTTAAAATCCGACTGATTACTATATTTTCAATATATTCTTATCATGTAATAGCATCTTAATATTTAACTTCAAGAAGTGTAGAAACTTCCCTCTAGGTCCCTTGAAGAAATACCTCTTTGCTTGACTGTATGATTCCACTATGTCAATAGTAAACTCAGTAATGTACCCTCCAATAGTGCTATCAAACCAGAGATCTACTGCTCTAGACGCAGTGTTATCAACTCTCTTGACTTTCTTGATCAGCATCGTTGTCCAAACCACAGGTGGTCTAGATCTGATTTCAAACTGCGTGTCTTCTAGTCTGGCTAACCACTCGTATAACTCCTTATGAACTACTGTAAAGAAAATTTTGTGCACGTTCGTAAAGATGTACCTCCCCAACCAGTCTTTTGTACTAATGCTAGGGTTCTTGTTCTGAGATACGGTGAAGTCCCTTTCTTTGTCTTCTATCCAGTTCTGAATTTTTGTCTTTGATGGAAACCACCTTGACATTCCCTCAAAAATATCTCAGTCCTGGCAACGGAACCATTTGTTGGTACAGGGGCAGACCCAAGGTTCAACTCAAACAGCGCACCAACAAACCCTAACTACTGGCCCTTTTGGCAACACCTGCGAAGCAGATGAAGTCTCACCCGAAGTAGCAATAGGGGGGTTGCAGGACACAGGTGTCTACAACCAAAGGAAATGCAGAGTGATTCCAGAAAAACAACGCAATGCAATCTAGAGATTCCTTAACAGTCTTACACTTAGCTTCGCAAAGTTATCTATACCTTATATCTTTAATAAGGGAACCATCCATGCAATAACAGTGTAACAAATAGCAAATAACACAACATCAACCACAAAGAACAACAAGATATACGTGGTTCACCCTCTCCCTAGGGCTACATCCACATAAATGTGTTTCTTGATATATTAGATGAAAACATATAGTTCTATCTGTGCACTTAGCTGCAGACCTCTCTCTCTCTTTCTATTTCTCTCCCCTCCCTGCACACCCAACTGCAAGGTTGATCTTCACACTCAACTGAAGATCCAGAATAAAATAATGCTTTACAACCACAACACTTTTATCTCAATATTGCTCTCATCAACAATAATAGTAACAACCCTCTCAACTCTTTTAGACCTTTATTTATGCATTACATGACTCTTGGACAACCTTATACCGAAGTCTAGGTGTCAAAACCCTAGATATCAAAGCCCTAGGTCCACTTGACCCACGTTTTCAGGGCTTCACCAACATGTTCTTCCTTCTTTTCCGCAAGGTGCTCCAAAGCACCCGTTGGTGTCTTCTTCCGCTTGTTGAGTTGTCCATGATCCATATTATTTGATGCTTTATTTTCCTTGATCTTCTCTTTCAACGGATTTCTTTTCCTTACTTCATTCCTTCTTTTTTGCTTCTTTAACCACTTCGACCCTTCCTCGGCTTGTGTGCCTTCTGCACACTTCGTACTTTGTCTTTCTTCTTCCTTAATATTCGCTTTCTTCCTTAATAGATAACCAAGGGCCAACAATCTCCTACATGTCAATTTTATTCATCCCATCTCAGATATTAAGTGGTTATATTCGTTGGTCATTGTTCCTAAGAAGAATAGAAAGTGGAGGATTTGTGTGGACTTTAGAGAGATTAATAAGGCTACCTTTAGAGACTATTTTCCCTTACCTTTAATAGATCAATTGTTAGACACTTTGTCCCGAAAGAGATACTTTTCCTTCTTGGATGGGTTAAGTGGTTAAAACCAAATCCAAATTGCACCAAAGGATCAAGAGAAGACCACATTTACTTGTCCTTGGGGTACTTATGCTTATAGGGTCCTTCCCTTTGGTTTATGTAATACCCCTACCACCTTTCAAAGGGATATCATGGCCATCTTTTCTAACTTGACCCATGACTCTGTGGACGTCTATATGGATGACTTCATAGTATATGGAGATGATTTCCAATAAGACTTAAACAACATAGATCAAGTATTGATCAGGTGTAGAGATACCAGCATTTTCCTTAGCCATGAAAAATCTAGAATGATTCTCACCGAGGGGATTGTTTTAGACCATCATATTTCTAGCATCAGGATACAGGTGGATCCTTATGATATTGAAATTATTTCTCGAATTAGAACCCCTATTTCCCAGAAAGAGGTTAGAAGCTTCTTAGGGCATGTTGGATGTTATAGAAGATTCATTGAAAATTTCACAAGATTGGTTGCCCCAATGTTCAAATTCTTAGCCAAGGATGTTGAATTCCATTGGGATTCTCAATTTCAAGTTGCTTTTGAGTTGTTAAAACAAAAAATTTCAACTGCTCCTATTTTGAGAGGGCCAAATTGGTCCCTTTCCTTTCATATTTGTATGGATGCCTCAGATATAGATATAGGGGTTGTTTTGGGCCAAAGATAAAATAAAGTCCCATATGCTATCTATTTTGTCAATAAAAGCCTTTCTCCTACCAAGCTAAACTACGGTGTAAATGAAAAAGAATTATTAGCAGTAGTTTATACCATCAATAAATTTAGACATTATATAACTGGATATGAAGTCTTTATACAGACTGATCACTCATCTATTAGGATTCTAATGAATAAACATGTTATGAATGATCGAGTTACCAGATGGATGCTACTGCTACAAGAATTCAATATTACTATCCTAGATATGCCCGGGAGAGAATTTTGTTGTTGATTTTATGTCTAGACTCATTCATACAGAAAATAATGCACCAGTTGATGATAATTTTCCTGATGAAAACTTGTTTTCTATTTCTAATTATGTGCTATGGTTTGCAAATGTATCCAATTATCTAGTAATAGGAAAATTACCTCAAAACATTTTTGCACGAGAGAAGCAGAAAATTATAAAATTAAGTGCTAATTACATGTGGCATGATGATTGTTTGTACCACACTGGACCTGAATTGATGATCAGAAGATTGTGTGGGAAGATGATATGCATGAAATTCTAATATATTGTCACAATGATCCATGTGGTGGGCATTTTTCTTATAAAAGGACTGCATATAAAATATTGCAATCAATCTATTATTGGCCAACCATTTTTAAATATGCAAGGAAGTACGTGGCTAGTTATGATGATTGTCAAAGGATGGGAAAGCTAATTTCAATCGATGAAATGCCACTTCAAACACAGGTATTGATCAAACCTTTTGAAAAATGGGCATTAGATTTTGTAGGGCCAATATCCCCTATGTCTAAAAAGAAAAGGTACATATTGGGTTGTACAGATTATGTGAAAAAATGGGTAGAGGATAAATATTTGTATTCTACTAATGAGAAATTTGTTGTTGATTTTCTATTTGAAGAGATATTTACCCATTTAGTTGTCCCTGGATAGACAGTAATAGATCATGGGAGTTAGTTCACTTCCAAGTTGGTCAAATCCATCACATAACAATATCATATTAAGCATCGAAAATCTACACCCTATCACCCCCAAGCAAATGGACAGGTGGAGTCTACTAATAAGGTGATAGAAGACATTATCACAAAGACAGTTCAATTGCACCATAAAGACTGGGTTTATCAGTTACATGAAGCCTTGTGGGCCTACTAAAAATCCTGGAGAAACACAATAGGTCATACCCCTTATGAATTGGTGTATGGGAAGCGGATTTTTCTTCCCATATAATTTCAAGAAGGCCTTTAGAACAACCATGCAATTGGGAATGGACCTAGATAAGGCACATAAACAAAGGGTAATGCAATTGAATGAACTTGATAATATCAGGTAGGATGCTCTTTAGAGAACCACACTCATTCAAGATCAAAGGGATAAATGGCATGATAAATGTATTAATAAAAATTCCTTTTTATCTAGGTGACTAGGCCTTGTTGTATGATAGTAGATTTAAAAAATTTCAAGGAAAACTATCAACATGATGGTTGGGGCCTTACAAAGTGGATACAGTTTATGATAATGGTTCGGTTAAAATAAAAACTGTTTATGCAGATCAAACTTCCTTTGTGGTAAATGGGCATCGGTTAAAATTTTATCATAAACCCTTATCCAAGGAGGATTTTATCAAGTATGTTCTTTAGAAATATGAAATGAAATCGATAAGTGAGGGGGATGCTCCTCCTACCAATCCACCACTGTAAGTTAATTTTCATTATGCTTGAATTGTAGATATGTGTATATATGTAAATAGATATTTTTGTATGACTAATGAAATTGAGTTGAATGTTTTCCTTCCCTAGAGATAAGCCATAAGAAGGACATATACCAAATGTAAGTTTATCCCTTTATCCATCCCTAGTAGATTCTTTATGGGAAAGGAGCCTAATGGATTTTTCTTTAATTTTTTCAAACTCATTAAAATTGAAAACAAACACCTGGGAGCAGGAACTGGCCCGGGCTTGAGAAAAATCCACGGGACAGTAAATGGAGTTTTCTTTAATTTTTCCAGACTCCTTCAAATTGAAAACATTGGAAAGGAATAACTGGCTCGAGCTCAATAAAAATACAAAGGACAATGAATGGATTTTTCTTTAAGTTTTTCAGACTCCTTAAAATTGAAAACATCGACGAGCAGGAACTAGCCCAGGCTCAAGAAAAATCCACAGGACAGTAGTAGTTAGGTTCTGTGTGCTAATAAAATGGGCAGTGTTAGCAGAATGGTTTGGTGGCGGGACTGGTTCCATAAGAGAAGGTTTTTTCATATCAGCAACAAGAGGTTTCCAAGTTATGGTTACTTTCTCATTACAGAACTTGGCACCCGACTTTTGAATTTTGTTCTACGTGTTTATCACTTCCACTGCAATTTAAAATTTCATGTACCAGTGTATTGCTTCCATTTTTTAAGAGAAATACTTCAGCAAATCAATAGGATTTACAAATATCCTCCAGGTACCCTCACCAGACATTTCAATTCTTATGTGTTTCAATCCTATAAGGGATATAGCAACCCAATCTTTATATCATGTACTTCAGCGCATTTGACACTCTGATTATATAATCTAGTACTAGTCATTGAATATGGTACTTCAATGTCATATTCTGGTAAAAGCACCTACAGGTATGATCTGGTACCGGTATGAATAGCTAAGGGAGCTACGTTATTGTTGTCATGCATTCAATCTGATCATCATTGGTAAAATATCACTTCAGGTAAGTGGATGTACAAGAAAATTTATCATATTCTTTCTATTAATTATCATTTAATTTGTGTGTTGAATTGATCTTTTTCCTTGTGTGCACATTCCATTTTAAACCATTATACCCACTTCTAAAGAACACCACTATAATTCCATAAACAAACCATCCTTTACTCATCATAAGTCTCATATGATATGCATACCACCTATCACCTCTGATGAAGAACGTGTCTCATTAGACGTCTCAAGCATTTCGCATAATTATTAAATTGTCCCATCATTACTAGAAATGGTTTGAATGTGGCTCATTTGAATTATCATGATTCAAATGAAATTGCTTCCCTTGACATCATAATCAAATATAATCATCGTAACATTACCATTAATGAATATACGATCCTTTGAATGGCATAGCCATTCAGATTAGCATAATCTATATAGTATTATATTGCTTTGTTTTCTTCTCACTTGGTTCTACAGATGAATTAAATTATGCCTTCCCTCACCAAATCACTCCTGCTACTCTTCTTTCCAATCGTAAATTCCTTGTGTGTTCATATACGATTGTCCTTGTGTCAAGCATGAGGATACCTTTCAAAGTAGGCATGGGGATTGATCGCCACGAGCCAATATTCCAAATATTTAGGGAAACGACCGAATATCAAGCATGCAGATAAAATTCGAAAGGGTCAGATGGGTATCTGTTTTAGATCAATTCCACAGATATAATGACAGGGTATCTAAAGTGTTTTCAGAAACTTATGATGGAATGACTGATCGAATGGGTGAAATAGAGATACAAGTCACTAAAGCCATTATAGTTGAAGCCACTGGCCTAACAATGCAAGACGAAAAATATTTTAAGGGTATGTCAATCGATAGAAAACTTTGTCAACGATTCTTGACACCAGAACATCCAGACCCCAATTGGAAAAAGGGTATTCCCCATAGCTGGATCAGGCATGAATGGAGGGACATGTTGATTTTTCTAAAGAAGTTCTTGACATGTGAAGGAAGGTATGGGGTTTCTTTTTTATATCATCTGAGGTTATTATTACATTTTGAAGACAGTTTGCAAATTAATTTTCCATATTTTCTATGGATGAGCTTGGATAAATGGCTAGAGGAGTGAGATTCGCCTCCAAGAATCCTAAAACAATTTTGAATCATCATGGACTAATTAAATTGTTATTCATGCATGAGTTAAGAAATAAAAATACTAGTTGGAAGCGGTTTTTGAATCAGGGTTTCTCCAAAGAATTGGCAACAAAGAAAAAGGGGGAAGCCTTGGCCACGACTGAACCTCATAAGATAAATCTTGGAAATACCTCAAAGTATAAATAAAATGATGTGGGAGGATAACTTAGTAAGAATACAAAGAGTAGTGAAAGGAAGAGGGAGAATTCTGATAGTGAAACAAGGGAAGTTGTGTCCAGTATTTTGAAAATGGTTGATGAGTCACACCAGGAGGAGAATGCAGAATTGGAGAAGAACCCTGAATTGAGGGTTAAAAATAAGAATAATACTAGAACTCTTGAAGTAGGAAACACAGGACAATATGCTAAGAGCAAAGTAAAACTGGTAAAGGAGAAACAGAGTCTGGTACCTATACCTGAGTCTATGGTGAAACAAATGAAAAAGAAGAAGCGGCGATTATTTGAGGATGAAACTGATGTGTCTCTTCTAGGAACCCCTATCACTAAGACCATAGGAGAATTCGAACAAAAATGTGCCTCTACTCAAGAGGTTATTCCAAAAACTACTCGCAAAATCACCAGAAGTATGGCCAAGCAAAAGAAATCTCCTCGACTTGAGTCTCAGTCGGAGGAGCCGATTGATATTTCCACTTCACAAGAGGCAAAGGATAAACATATTGAGGAGAGAAGTGGGACAAAATAGCTCACTAAAGAGACTTTGAAAAATTTAGTGGCGAAATGTAAACGTGAGAAAGAATTCAAGAAGCAAGCAGAAACCATCCCCCTTGGTACTCTGATGAAGCAGCAGATGATAATTAGAATAGAATGACTTCAAAAGCTGAATGAGAAATTGAAATAGGAGGTTGAGGAATATAGTATTATTGACAACCATATCAAGAAGCTCAAAATAAAAAATTGCAGAGTAAGCCCCTTTATGGAAGAAAGTGAAACACTCCAATGAG